>PVJX010002752.1:13520-122161 GCA_004027295.1 Dolichotis patagonum
CTCTCAATTAAGGGAGCCAAGAGTCTGCAGGGGAGTGGAGATTGCCTGAGGTGAGTCCCGGTGACCTGGGGAAAGTTGGAGACCTATGCTCCCGGTGTTTGAGCTTCTGGGGAGCTACCAGGGATGCTGGACTGGGCCCAGCAGATTTCAGGGCCTCAGTCAACCATGCCCAGTGGCCTTCTTTCAGTTCAGGAGGCAGAAACCTTGCACAAGGACTCTGGGCTCATTTGGGCTTGCCTGGGGAGAGCTTAAGACTAGCACTGCCAGTGGTTGAGTTCATATCCACCCCCCTAGGACAGAGGATTGTGCCCTGGGAGTTCCACCAGTCCCAGTTCTGCATGCTCAGCTTCTGCCTCTCAATTAAGGGAGCCAAGAGTCTGCAGGGGAGTGGAGATTGCCCGAGGTGAGTCCTGGTGACCCGGGGAAAGTTGGAGACCTATGCTCCTGGTGTTTAAGCTTCTGGGGAGCTACCAGAGATGCTGGACTGGGTCCAACAGATTTCAGGGCCTCAGTCGACAACACCCAGCAGCCTTCTTTCACTTCAGGAGGTGGAGATCGTGCACAAGGACTCTGGGCTCATTTGGGCAGAGGATTGTGCCCTGGGGGTTCTGCCAGCCCCAGTTCTCCATGCCCAGCTTCTGCCTCTCAATTTAGGGAGCCAAGTGCCTTCAGGGGAGCTGAGACTGCTCCAGGAGCTGAGGGTGTAGGAGGGGATTCACCACACACCTGGAGGAAGCTTTGGAACACCACTCAAACCAAGGAAATAAAGAAAAATGACAAAAGGAAATACAAAAAGGCAGCCTCAAATCTCCAGCCCATCCCAAGAAAGCCTAGGAGCCATGTACATAGAAGAAAACAGAAGCCATACACCTGAAATGATTGAAATGATATCAACTGAAATAAAGAAGCAACTAGGGGAAGCTATGGAGAAATTCAAATCAGAAATAATTGCCCAAGTAAAAGAAGAAATGATAAAAGTAGTGAAAGAAATAGTGAACACATCTAGTGAAGACACAGCTAAAAAATTAGAGAAACAAAGCAAACAGATAGAATCCCTGAATGAGCACTATAAGAAACAAACAGAATACATGAAGCAGATTCAAAGAGATATACAGGAAATCAAAAATTCTATTGAAAGCTGTCAAAGCTGCCTCAACGGAAGTGAAGATAGAATTTCAGACCTTGAAGATAAGATTGCATCTAGTGAACAGGAAAGATCTTTTAAAAATAACAAAGAATCAGGAAATAACAACTCAACAGCTGCAATATGATGCAAAGAAAAATAACATTAATCCCTATTAATCTCATAGAGATAAATGAAAAAGAAGGGGACAGCCCAAATGATATCAAGAGGATATTTACAGAAGTAATAGCTGAAAACTTCCCAAACATGAGGATGGAAACTGACATTTGGATTAGTGAAGCATATAGAACTCCAAATAGCCATAACCAAGATAAAACTACACACAGACACATAATAATCATCATCCCAGAAATCCATTATAAGGACAGAATACTAAAAGCTGTTAAAGAGAAAAGGCAGATAACCTATAAAGGAAAACCTATCAGCATCACAGCAGACTTCTCAACACAAACAATGAAGTCAAGAAGAGCATGGAGTGAAGTATTTCAGATCCTAAAGGAAAACCACTTCCAACCCAGACTAACGTACCCTGCAAAACTGTCCTTCAAAATGGATGGAGAAATAAGATACTTCCATGACAAAGAACAGCTGAAAAACTTCATGACCACCAAATGAACTCTACAAGGAATATTGCAAGATATTCTAGATACACATAGCATAAAACCACCAAGCAAGGCAGACAATCAAACAGAATGGAAAGCTAAAGATACAAGAGCAGAAAGATAACATGTCAACAATAAACCAATATATAACAGTTATAACCGTTAATATAAATGGCTTTAACTCAGCAATCAAAAGAAACAGACTGGCAGAATGGATCAAGAAACAACATCCAACCATATGCTGTCTACAAGAAACTCATCTAACCCAAAAGGAAACCCATAGACTGAAAGTCAAAGGATGGAAAACAATACTTCACACAACAGGAAACAAACAAACAAACAAACAAACAAAAGTGGGAGTAGCTATCCTGTTTGCAGACAATGAGAACTTCAAACCAAGAATGATCCAAAGAGATAAAGAAGGTCACTACACACTAGTTAGGGGAAAACTTCAAGAGGAAGAGATAACAATCTTAAATATATATGCACCAAATTCCAGAGCACCCAGCTATACACAGCAAATATTAACAGAAATGAAAAATCAAATAAGCAATAACACAAATATAACAGGAGATTTTAACATGCTATTGACACAAAGGGACAGATCAACTAGACAGAAAATCAGCAAAGAAATAACAGAACTGAATCACACCTGTGAACAAATGGACTTGATAGACATATATAGACTTTTCTATCCAACAACATCAGAATATACATTCTTCTCAGCAGTACATGGGACATTCTCTAAAATAGACCATATACTAGCCCACAGAACATATTTAAGTAAATGCAAAAGAATTGAAATTATCCCATGCATGTTATTGGATCATAGTGCCATGAAGTTAGAAATTAATGATAAAAGCAACTGCAAAAACCTCACAAACACATGGAAACTGAGTAATACACTCTTGAGCAATCAGTGGGTCATGGAGGAAATTAAAGAACATCTACAAGCAAATGAAAATACAAACACAACTTGCTGGAATTTGTGGGATGCAATGAAAGCAGTCCTCAGAGGAAAATTTATTGCACAGAGTTCCCACATCAGGAAGACAGAATGAACACAAATAAACAACCTGATGCTACAACTCAAACATCTAGAAAAAGAAGAGCAAGCCAAGCCCAAAGCCAAAAGAAGGGAGGAAATTATAAAGATCAGAGCAGAAATGAATGCAATAGAGTCTAAGAAAACAATTCAAAGACTCAATGAATCAAAGAGTTAGTTCTTTGAAAGAATAAATAAAATTGATAAGCCCCTAGCCAACCTTATTAAAAAAAGAAAAGAAAAAACTCAAATTCATACAATGAGGAATGAAAAAGGTGAAATTAGTACAGACTTGGCGGAAATACAGAAGATCATCAACATCTATTTCGAAAACCTCTACTCTCATAGGTTCTATAACACAGAAGAAATAGACAGATTCCTAGATACATATGAACTACCAAAGCTGGATCAGGAAGATGTAAAACTGCCGAATAACCCAATTTCTATTAATGAAATTGAAAATGTAATTAAGTCCTTGTCAACAAAGAAGAGCCCAGGCCCAGATTGATTCACTGTGGAATTTTGCAAGAAATACAAAGAAGACTTAATTCCAACACTCCTCAAACTCTTTAATGAAATTGAAAGGGAAGCATTTCTTCCTAAGTCATTCCTGGAAGCAAATATTACTCTAGTACCAAAACCTGAGAAAGACCCAACTAAAAAAGAGAACTATAGGCCAATCTCCCTAATGAACATAGATGCAAAAATTCTCAATAAAATATTAGCAAACAGGATGCAGCAAGTCATCAAGAAGATTATACACCATGACCAAGTGGGATTCATCCCAGGAATGCAGGGATGGTTCAACATACATAAATCAATAAATGTAATCCACCATATCAATAGAGCCAAAAGTAAGAACACATGATCATCTCTATAGACGCAGAAAAAGCTTTTGATAAAGTCCAACACTCATTTGTGATAAGAAACTTACAGAGAATGGGAATAGATGGTCTTTACCTCAATATGATAAAGGCCATCTATGACAAACTAACAGCCAGCATCCTATTAAATGGCCCCAAACTGAAAGTCTTTACCTTTAAATCAGGCACAAGACAAGGATGTCCCCTATCACTACTCCTATTCAACATAGTACTGGAAATACTAGCCAGAGCAATTAGACAAGAGAGAGAAATAAAAGGAGTAAAGATAGGAAAAGAGGAAGTTAAATTATCATTATTTGCAGATGACATATTACTTTATATAGAAGATCTCCAAAACTCCATTGAAAAACTCCTAGATATAATAAATAAATTCAGCAATGTAGCTGGATACAAAGTCAATACTTAAAAATCAATAGCATTCCTATACACTAATAACAGAAATTCAATAATACATAGTGGTATAGAAATTCAACAATAACAAATATTGGCATGACTTCAGGGAAAAAAGGAAAACAGGAAACTTTTCCCCCTAATGTTATGCCCATATTTGTTTTTATCGAATTTCTTAATGACAATGCATAGGATGGAATCTCAGTGTTATTTTAATTTGCATGCTCTAATTGCCAGTGATGTTTAGCATTTTACTTTATGTATTTGTTGGCCATTTGTATTTCTTCTGTGAAGTCTCTCTTAATTTCACATATCCATTTTTCAATTGGCATTGTATTTTTGAATGTCTAATTATTTGAGTTCTTTCTTTATATATTCTAGATATTAGTCCAGTATATAAGGAATAGTTGGCAAAAATTTTCCCCCATTTTGTAGATTTTTTTCACTCTATTGTTTCTTTTGCTGTGTAGCTACTTTTTAATTTGATAGAATCCCATTTGTTGATTCTTGGTAATGTTTCCTGTGCAACCCTGGTTCTGTTCAGAAACTCCTTGCCTATGCCTATGACTGCAAGAATTTTATTATCTTCCAGCAGATTAAATGTTTCTGTAGTAACATTTAATCTTTTTTGTTGTTGTTGTTGTTGTTGTTGTTGTTGTTGTACAAGGATCAAACTCAGGAACTCACACCTGCCAGGCAGGCACTTACACTGCTGAGCTAAATATCCAGCCAACATTTAATCTTTTGGTCCATTTTTATTTTCATTTAACATGTGGTGATAGATACAGGTCTAGATTCAGTCTTCTGCATGTGTATACCTTGTTTTTCCAACACTATTTATTGAAGAAGCTAAGTTTCTTACAGTATATGTTTTTGGTCCCTTTGTCAAAGATCAAATAGTTGAATGTGCTTGTTTATGCATCTTTTACTTTTGATATTTTGATTGAGATTTTATTGAATTTGTACATCAATTTTGGAAGTATGGCCATTTTGACTGTATTAGTTCTGCCTATCTAGGAGCACTTTCTTTTCCTCTCTTTTTTGCAATAACAATTACATATTTTGGGTTTTATTAATCCTACAGTCTTATTATTTTTTACACTAGAGACACAATGTGATATATATAAATATGACTCTTATTTATTTCACTAATGAGGATAGTTTCAAGTTGCCTCCATTTACCTATGAAGGCCTCAAGATCATCCTTTTTTATAGCTGAGTAATACTCCATTGTATAAAAATACCATATCTTTTTCATCTACTCTGCAGTTGATGGGCATTTTGGTTGTTACCAAGATTTAACTATTACAAATTGTGCTTCCATGAACATGGGTGCACATATATCACTGTGACATGACCTTTTCAGTTTTTCTGGGAAAATACCCAGGAAAGGAATGGCTGGATTGAATGGAACTTCCAATCCTAGTCTTCTGGGAATTCTCCATACTGATTTCCATAGTGGTTATACCAGTCTACACTCCCACCAACAGTGGAGCAGTGTTCCTTTTACCCCACAGCCTTGCCAACATTTGTTATCAGTTGATTTCTTGATGGCAGCTATTCTTTCCAGAGTGAAATGAAATCTCAGTGCTGTTTTAATTTGCATTTCTTGAATGACCAGTGATAGTGAACATTTCTTCATGTATTTATTTGACATTTGTATATCTTCATCTGAGAAATGTGTATTCATTTCAGATGCCCATTTTTTGGGGGGGGGTCTTTGAATTTGGGGGGCTTGATGTTTTTCAATTCTTTATATGGTTTATATGGTCTGAGGGGTTGCTCATTAAAATTCTTTCCCATTTTGTGGGTTTTCTTTTCACTCTGTTGGTGATTTCTTTTGAAGTGCAGAAACTTTTCATAATATGAGACCCCACTTGTTGATTCTGTGAAGTGTTTCCCGTGCAGTTTGTGTTTTTTTCATGAATTCTCTGCTTATCCCTATGTCTCCAAGACTTCTACCTACCCTATCTTCCAGTACATTTAGTGTTCATGTTTTAATGTTCAGGTCTTTGATCCATTTAGACTTTAGTTTTGTGCATGATGATAGGCATGTGTCTAGTTTTAGTCTTTCGCATGTGGAGAGCCAGTTTTTCCAATACCATTTATTAAAGAGGCTATCCTTCCTCCAGTGAACATGTTTAGCCCCTTTGTCAAATATCAGGTGGCTGAGTGTCTGTGTAGTTGTGTTTGTGTCTTTTAATCTGTTCCATTGATCCTCAGGCCTATTTCTTTGCCAGTACCATGCTGATTTTATCACTGTGGCTTCATAGTAGTTTCAAGTCAGGAATTGAGATGCCTCCTGCCTTGCCTTTGTTGCCTAGAATTGCCTTTGCTATTTTAGACTTCTTCTGTTTCCAAATGAATTTTAAGAGCATTTTCTCTAGATCTGTGAGGTATGTTTATTTTAATTGAGACTGCATTAAATCTTTATAACAATTTTGAGAGTATGGCCATTTTCACAATGTTGGTTCTTTTTAGCCAAGAGCAAGGAATATCCTTCCATTTTCTAATATCCTTTTAAATCTCCTTTTTTCAGCATAGCATAATTTTCAGCATATAGGTCTTTTACATTCTTAGATTGATTCCTAAGTATGTCATTTTTTAAGATATTTTTGTGAAGGGTGATTTTCCATAATTTCTCTCTCGGTGAGTTTTTTGTTTGTGTACAGAAATGCTATTGATTTTTGAGTGTTGACTTTGTGCCCAGCCACACTGCTGAATTTGTTTATTACCTCTAGTAGTCTTTTAGGTCTTCTATAGTAGAGTATCATGTCATCTGCAAATAGTGATAATTGAACTTTTTCCTTTCCTATCTTTATTGCTTTTATTTCTCTCTCTTGTCTGATTGCCCTGGCTAGTATTTCCAGAGCTATATTGAATAGGAGTGGTGATAGTGGACGTCCTTGTCTTGTTCCTGATTTTAGAGTGAAAGCTTTCAGTTTTTGTCCATTTAGTATAATGTTGACTGTTGGTTTGTCATAGATTTATGAGATTGAGGCAAACACCATGTATTCTGAGTTTTTGAAGGGTTTTTTATCATGAACATGTGTTGGACTTTATCAAAAGCTTTTTCTGCATCTGTTGAAATGATCTTGTTTTTGTTTTTGGCTCTGTTGATGTGGTGTATTATATTTATTGATTTGCATATGTTAAACCATCCTTGCATTCCTGGAATGAATCCCACTTGATTGTGATGTATAATCTTCTTGATGATTTGGTGCATTCTATTTGTCAGTATTTTATTGAGAATCTTTGCATCAATGTAAGATTGGCCTATGGTTCTTCTTTTTTTGGTTGGGTCTTTCCCTGGTTTTGGTGTCAGAGTAATACTTGCTTCCAAGAATGATTTAGGGAGGATTGCTTACTTTTCAATTTCATTGAAGAGTTTAAGGAGTATTGGCATCAGATCTTCTCTAAATTTCTTGTAGAATTCAGCCATGAATCCATCAGGTCTTTTACATTCTTAGTTAGGTTGGTTCCTAAGTATGTCATTTTTTTAGATGTTATTGTGAATTTCAATGAAACTGAAAAGTAAGCAATACTCCCTGGGCTTTTCTTTGTTGGTAAGTTTTTAATTATTTTTTCAATTTCAATAGCTGATATTGGGTTATTCAAAATTTCTATATCTTGTTGTTTGAGCTTTGGTAGTTCATATGTTTCTAGAAATATGTCCATTTCCTCTGTGTTTTCCACTCTATCTGAGTAGAGATTTTCAAAGTAGGTATTCATGATCTTTTGAATTTCCATGGGGTCTGTAGTAATTTCCCTCTTTTCAGTACTTATTGTGTGAATTTGGGTTTTTTGCTTGTTTTTCTTGATAAGGTTAGCTAGAGGTTTGTCAATTTTGTTTATTCTCTCAAAAAAACAGACTTTTGATTCATTACTTCTTTGTATTTTTTTTTAGTTTCAATTACATTGATTTTTGCTCTAATCTTTATAATTTCCTCTCTTCTATGAGCTTTGGGTTTAACTTGCTCTTGTTTTTCTAGAAGCTTGAGATGAAGCATTGTTTATTTGTGCTTGTCCTGTTTTCTTGATGTGACAATTTATTATGATATATTTCCCTCTTAAGACCACTTTCATTGCATCCCACAGATTACAGTATGTTGTTTCTGCATTTTCATTGAATTGTAGGCATTGCTTTATTTCCTCTTTAATTTCATCTGTAGCTTACTGGTTGTTCAGAAGGTAGTTATTTAATTTCTATGTATTTATGAAGGTTTTGCAATTTTTTGCCATTAATTTCCAATTTCAGTGCACTATGGCCAGATATTATGCATGGGATAATTTCCATACCTTTGCATTTACTTAAGAATATTTTACTAAAGTTGTTATTTCTGTTTTTACATGAGAAATTACTTCTAATTTGATTTCCTCTGTAGCCTCATGGGTTTTTTTTTTTCCACTTGCTATCTTTTCAGAGATTTCTGGTGTGTTACTTTTGAAGTTCTGTATTTCAGTGTCTCCTGCACTTACTACTGATGGACTAGATGTTTGAGATTGCATTTTGCTTTTTCGTTTTGTCATTTTTCCCTTTTGGGTTAATATTTGGTCCTTCAGTCCCACTGGTGTCAATTGTTGGTAGTGTGTATCTTGGGGTCCTACTATAAGGCTGATATTTGTCCAATTGCTGGGTCCCACAATGAAGAGGTGGGCCAGTCACCTGAATTCCCTCTGTAGGGCCTGTTGAGTGAGTCCTATGTTCTTCCTAGGCTGACAAGCCTAGGAGTACTGATGGAAATCAACCCCTAGTTCCTCCTGTTATTATGTCTTCAGGTTGTTCAGAGTCACTAGATCTCCCTGTTTATAGTGTTTGTCTCATCTGGGAGCCTACTGTGTCTCTGCGTGTCCCACAGTCCCCCTTAATTTCCTCCAGGTTGGGGGAGGCCTTATTGGCACCCTCCTCAATCTACCTGATTTTCTCTGTGTGGAGAAAGGACTCATCCACCTACTTCTGGAGGGGGCTTCTCTGTTGCTCCTGTTTATCCACTGAAGGTGGCAAACTCTATTCCTATTTTAGGGCCAAAGTCACCTCACTGAGGGAAGCCTGCTGAGTTCTTCTGTTTTGATGAGGGGTTACTGAGTCTCCCCTTGATATCGCATGATTAGTCTACTGAAGTCAAAGGTTCTGGGGGGAGGTGTGAGAGCCAAAGATCAACAGCAATACTAGGTCCAGAAGGTGGGGGGTCCCTGATGGCAGCAATGGGACTGTGGGGGCGTGCATCATGGGCTGGAGTTCCTAGGTCCTGAGGTGGGTAGCCAGGCTTGTGGGAACATGGGAGGGGTCTGGTTCTGGCCCAGCCCACCTACACTGTTGGTTGGAGTTCCTGGGTCCCACAAGGTGGTCTGCTGGGATGACTGGAGTTTCAGGAGGTTCCCAGGTCTAACCCAGCCCCATGCACTCTGCTGGCTGGAATTCCTGGGTCCCACAAGGTGGTCTACTGGGATGCCAGGAGTTGTGGGAGGGGCCCGGGTCTAATCTGGCCCCGTGTGCACAGCTGGCTGGAGAGATGGTCTTCTGGGATGGCAGGAGTCATGGGAGGGGCCCAGGTCTAATCTGGCCCTGTGAACACAGCTGGCTGGAGTTCCTGGGTCCCATGGGGTGGTTCTCTGGACAGCAGGAGTTGCATGAGGGGCCTGGGTCTAATCTGGCCTGGTGTGTGCAGCTGGCTAGAGTTCCTGGGTCCAGCAAGGTGGTCTTCTGGGATCGCAGGAGCTGTGGAGGTGGTCTCAGTCTAATCTAGCCCCATGTGCACAGCTGGCTGGGGTTCCTGGGTCCTGTGAGGTGGTCTGCTGGGAAGGTGTGTGTCACAAGAGGAGCCTGTGTCTAATCTGGCCCCATGGGCACCACTGGTTGGAGTCAAGTATGGCATTTTAAAATAGATATTTGGACTAAGGCTACCACTGTGACAATACATTCTAGATGTTTTAATGTGTTGGATTATGGGTATTTGTGCTTGGGGAGTGATGTTGTGGGTATTTCTAAGGTTGCCTTTACAGAGTTCAGTACTCCATGATGAAGAGATACTGATTTTCACCTTGAAACATGAACTTGATTAAAAGAAAAAGAAATACTATTGATGGCCATTGTGAGTTTGATTTCAAGGGGATATATCCTAGTTACTTTTCTTGTTGCTGGGACAAAATACCCAACACCCACAAGTTGAAGAAGGAAAGCATTTGGATCACCGTTTGGAAAGTTTCAGTCCATAGTCAGCAGGCTCTAAGAAGGGCAGCATGGCAGAGGAGAAACAGTCTGTGGCAGTGCAGGCAGGAAGCTGTACTCTTCCTTCTGCTTTCCCTTTGATTCCATCCAGTCAACATGCCTATTGGTTGGTCCCTCCATACCCAGTATAGGGCTTCCCATCATCCACATTCAGAATGACACTAAACAAATCAGTGGACTAATCCAATTATTACACACCCTTCATCCACATCCAGAATGATACTAAACAAATCAGGGGAGCAATCTAATTATCACACATGCACGATCCAGTATCACACACTTACGATCCATCCACCACCAAATATCCACATCTGTAGGCATATGAGGCTTTGGGGGGGGCACATCTAGATATAAGCTATAATGGGATTTGTGATTGTTTAATATATTTATGCTCAGTGATTATAGACTAATATCCTCAGTATACAGTATATCATAGTCTGGTGTATCATGAAAAAAATATTTTTTGGCTTTCCCTGTGCTGGTTGCACACAAGACACATTGAGGACCATGTAACCAAGGACCACATTGAGGACCAAGACACATTGAGGACCATCTCTGTAACACTCTCAGGTTGGTGTGGTGGTGCAATGTGGTGGCAAAATTAGCTGCCATCAGCAGTAAAATTCTTTGTGGCTTTGTGAAACAGACCAGAACAAGTGATTATCATTCCAATAGTAATAGCAATAGCAACAAAGATCTCAATGAAGCTGCACAATATCCTTGTTCCTTTCACATACACATCTGTGGTGTCGGATCTGGCAAAGCAGGTTGAACTGCTGAGTTGTGGTCTTCAGAGCTCAGCCTTCAGCTGGCTCTGCTCAAGAAATCAGCCTGGGTTTGGCCTGGCCAGGAGAGAGGTATGCATCCCTTTCAAAGCCCTTGATTTCCTTGTTTCCCACTCATTTTATCATGGTCGTCCTATGTGGATTCACATCACACTTTGGTTGCCCTTGAGTTTCTAGCTCTGCAGAAGGTAGCTGGCCTACCTTTGGATACCTCTTTTCACTTGGACTTTCCAGCACTACATTTTCTACCTTTTGGGTTCTGGTTGAATCTCATTTTTTCTCATTTTTGTTCTCTCTGTAATTTAGGCTATTCCCTTGTTTTACTCCTACCTTCTTGTCTTTACTTCAACCCAGTTCTCAGTCCTTCATTTCACCAAAGTCTCTACAATTTCCTGCTCATTCATTCATTCACTTATTCTGCAAATGTTTAATGTTAATTTTGGGCTAAGCAGTAGGCAAGATAAAAATCATATATGGTTTAGTTATCATGCTGGGTAAGAAACTCAACAATGTTTACTTTTGCACAGCAGAATGATTTCTGATTTCCAAAAAACATTGTGATGAAATACTCTACCAAATGCTGACATTTACCAGTTCTAGATAAGCAGGCTCCAGCGGTGCAGTTTCTGCATTGGAAGGTACATCCTTCTGATAAACTGTGGCGATATTAGGAAAGATGAAAAAAATGCCTTCTTATTCTCTGTGTGCATGTATGGATGACTATAAATAACTTTCCTCAAATGAGAGAAGAGAAAGAAGAGAGAAAGGTCAACCTAAAGTCACTATAGAAGAAGTGAAGGGATCTGCACCATATTAATATATGAGCAGATATTTATGAAAAACCCATTCTGCACCAAACACTGATCCAGGATTGGGGATGTTACTGAGGTTCATTCAGGGCTAGTCCTCCTGGTACTTCTGTGCGTAATTCTGTGGTTAGGACAGAGATAAGTTGGAAAGCAGAGCATCAAAAGTAGGTGGGATGTGTCTCTGGGTAGGTGGACTTCTCTCTGATACGCAACTCCAATTCTGTTTCTCCCTTCACTTTTTATTTTTATTTTGTGGAACAGGAGATTAAACCTAAGGTTTTTGCATTGAGCTAAAGTCCAGGACCATTTTTCAAATTTTTCAGAGAGGCTCTCATTAATTGTTAAGTTGCCCAGCCTAGACTCAAACTTGTGATTTTCCTGCCTTAGTTTCCCAGAGTGTTAGGATTACAGGCATGCACCACCATGCCTGGCTCCCTCTTTAACTTGACTTTCACTTTCTGGAGGAAGAGACACAGAGGAAGAAGACACATTAAATAGTTTTTAGTCCCTTGGATAAAATAAATTGAGCCTAAGATTTGAACACATTTAGTATTAAGTTAAACCATATGACATTGACATCTTTTTGACCTACAAAAATGGAAATTTCATCTACTTCAACATAAAATGAGTACTTTTGAGTAAATGAGGATTTCAGTTATTCAGATGATATCTACCATGGTCTATCAATAATCCAGATATAGCTATAAGCAAATGAAAAGTAAAACAAACATAACAATTCAGGAAGTAGAGTTGTAAAAAAGAAGAGTAATTATGATGCTTAATTTATACATCTGAATTTAAATCCTAGCATTGTCTATACAATTATGTGACCTCCAGCAAGTAATACAATCTATCAAAATACCATTTCCATAAGTATGTGTCTTGTGGAGCTGTGAGCTTATGACTCGTGGCATGCTCTGGTTGGCCATGGCATAGTGCATTCCACCAGCTGGAAAGGCCAGAATGCTAGCTATCTTGTTGCTGTGCTATGTTTATTATTGTCGTTTGCTTTGTTCTGAGACAAGATCTTGCTATATAATCCTGGCTGGCCTCAAACTCACAATCTTCCTTCCTCAGCCTCTTAAGTGCTGGAATTATAGAGGTATACCACTATAGTCATCCTGGCAGTGGTTTTTGATTTGGCTTTTTAAAAATATTGATATGATAGATTGAACCCAGGAGCATGTTACCACTGAACTACAACCCTAACCATTTTTAATTTTATTTTGAGATAGTTTCCCTAAATTTTCTCAGCTGTCCTTATGTGATCCTCCTGCCTCCTCCTTCCAAGTAGTTGGAAATACAGCTGTGCACAGTGTTGCTCTGCTTGTTAGGCTTTTGGTAGTATCATCTAGATCTGGGGCCATGGTGGTATGACCCACTCAAAATGTCTCACATTTTGAGGCAGGGATACAATGGAGATGGATTTGTGGGGATACTGTATTTTGGACAACCTCTGAAAGAACGTAATACAATCTTAGCAAGTTCTTCTGGAATATGAGAGAAAAGATGCCTGAAGTTTTTGTATTTTAATATGATTTCACATTTCTGAATCTGTGTAGGTTCAGACACAAAGAGCTCAGTGAAGACATAAAGTGGCTTGAGACACCTCTCTATGTACCTCTCCTAAGATGCAAAGATCTTGAGTGAGAGAAGGAACCTGCGACAGTTCCTACCTTTTCCCCCAAGATGGCCTCTTTTTTTCTTCTGACAGCTTCAGTTCCCCCTCCTAACCCTCATCACTGCAACTATATTCGCATTCTTCAACAAGGTGCTCAAACCAAGGTGTCTACCCTGAGTTGATGGAAGCTCTTAAATGAAGCTCTTTCTGGAACCAGTGGGCCGAATCTTAAGCCTTCCTGAAAATTTAAGTGTAATTTAAGAAACTGGAAGGAATTATTGACTCACTGTCCTAATCCTCTGAGAGTTTCTGTGCTCATTCCAGTGAGTGGCTGCAATCCTCCTGGGTACCTGTGAACTCTGGATTGGATTCTTAATTACCAGAATCTAATTTCTTGTTCATAGGTACTACCTGAGTAGCATCTGTTGCTCAAATAAACTCATGTGAAAATAAAGTATTAAAATCAATAATTTGTCTTTGAAGTGAAATGGGACGGAAAAATAACTTTCCAGCTTGCCTGTTCTTGAATTCCCAAGCAGTAGGTTTTTGCTGATGCACTGATCTCTGGCTTTGCTTCATGTTTTTCCAAAACTGTCTACGCATAGGGTGGTGTGCAGGCTGTCTGACTGAGCATGGATGTGAGCAGTTTCTGCTGGGATGTGGTGGGCTGCATTTTGGTTGTACATTTTATGGGGACAGAATCAATAGTATTAATTTCTTGGAGCAGCTAAGGCACCAGTACCGCAGGAGATACCCATTTGTGGCCATACCTCAGGATCAAGGTGAACACTGGCTAGCTGCCAGGTTGGCCTGGGACAGCAGCTCTAGTTAGGTTGTGATTGGAAGGCTAGTTTCTCTGTAACAGATTTCAAGATCACTTAAGCTTTATATTCTGGACATCTCTTGCTCCATCTCTTTTTGTAGTCATCATGAGAAAAGTTGTTTATTAGTTGCTTATTTTAAGAATTTTATGGCAGGCACTGTAATAAGCACTTTACAAATGAGACACAATGCCTTTCACAATAGCATCAAGAAAAATGATCTATCTAATGAGGGAAGTAAAACACTTTTACAATGAAAACTACAGTACTCTGAACAAGGAGATCAAAGAGGATACAGAAAACATAAAGATATCCCTTATTCTTGGATAGCTAGAACCAATATAGTGAAAGTGGCCATACTTCCAAAACTGTTCAAAATACCAATAGCACATAACTAGAAAAAACAATCCTAAAATTCATATGGACACACAAAAAACCTAGAATAGTAAAAGCAGTTCTGGGTAACAAAAGCAAGGTAGAGGGCATCACAATCTCTGACTTGAAATGGTACTACAAAGCTACTCTGGGAAAAAAACCCCGAAACCAAAATCGAACAAACATACTGGCAAAGAAAAAAAAAACCTCAACCAACCAACCAACCAACCAACCAACCAACCAACCAAACAAACCAGACCTGAGGATCAGTGGAACAAAATAAAAGATGTATAAACAACCAAACACACTCAGTCATCTTATCTTTGATGAAAGGGCTAAATATCTTCACTGGAAGAAAGATAGCATCTGTAATAAATGGTGCTGGGTAAACTGGCTGCCCACATGCCAAAGACTAAAACAAGACCCATGTCTCTCACCATGCACTAAACCAATCAAAATGGATTAAAGATCTAAATATTAAAACAGAAATAGTGAGTCTTCTGAAAGAGAGAATATGTAGAACTCTTGAAGGCGCTGGTGTGGGCAAAGACTTCATGAACAAAACCTTGATTGCACAGGAAATATTGCAAAGAATTCACAACTGGAACCATATCATATTAAAAAACTTTTATGCAGCAAAAGAAACAACCAGAGTGAAGAGAAAACCCAAAGAATGAGAAAAGATTTTTGCCGTCTGTATATTAGACAAAGGAATAATATCTAGAATATATAAAGAGCTAAAAAACAGCCCATCCCTCAAATTTAAAGACTCACTCTAAAAATGGGCATCTGAAATGAATAAACACTTCTCAGCTGAATAAATACAAATGGCAAATAAGTATATGAAAAAAGGTTCAGCATCACTGGTTATTGAAGAAATGAAACTTAAAGCAATGTTGAGATTTTATCTCACTCCAAAAAGAATGGCTATCAAGAAATCAGCCAAGAACCAATTCTGCTAACGCTATGAAGGAATAAAGGAATCCTTCTCCACTGTTGATGGTAGTGTAGACTGGTGCAACCACTGTGGAATCAATGTAGATATTCCTCAAAAAAACTAAAACTGAAAGTTCCATTTGATACAGCTGTGCCCTTTCTTGGTATCTTCCTGAAAGAATTTAAAACATCATACCACTGTGACATATGCCAACCTATGTTTATAGCAGTACAGTTTTTAATAGGGAGATCTTGGAAACATCCCAAATGCCCATCAACTGATGAATGGATAAAGAAAATGCAGTTTTTATATACATTGGAGTATTACTGAGCCATAAATAAGGATAAAATTGAGACATTTCTAGGCAAATGACTGTACCTTGAGACTATATTTTTAAGTGAAATAAGTTGGACGTATATGTTTAAATATCACATTGTTTCTGTTGTGTGAGAAACTGAAAGGACCAAAATGGATGATAGACATTGGGAGGAAAGATGGAAATGTTCAAATGGGAAAGGGAACAAGGGAGAGGGGAGAGGGAAGGGAAGGAAGAGAATAAGGAAAAAAATAAAGGATGGAAGGAAGACAATAGAAAAAAATTTTGTTAATGGAGAGGGGGAGAAGGGTTAAAAGGCAGGGAATGAAATGGGGGAAAAGGAAGAATTAAGATACATTATATACAGGTACAAAGTCCTTATGATGAATGGGATCATTATGTATGTCAAAAGTACATCAATAAAATTGATTTACAAAGAAAAGAAAACACTACACCAAAAGATGCATTGACCTTAATACCCCTCAAAACATTCCCCATCCTTCAAACATACTTTCCCCATCATTCTTGCCACTTTCTAAAGCAGTTCTGGAAGTCTTCTTTTGTCAATGTCTTAAGTTGCACTGCTATGATCCAAGCTGGGGTCATTTCTTCAAATCTTCCACAAACTTTTGATGAGGGCTTAGTGAGGGCCAGGTGGAGGTGGCATGTATAGATGAGTCCAGGGAGCTTCAGTGTCTTTCTGTAGGGAAGGGCTCACTGTGGAGGGCAACTTTGGGGAGAAGGACATGAGGCAATGGCCCTTTCTAGCTCCAGGTCAACTCAGGGGTGGGACCTGAAATGCTGAAAGACCTACTTCAATCCCTGCTGCCCAAGGCATTTTCGCTTGTCTCTCACAGCATGGTGGATGCTCTGCTATCAGTGAGGGTCCCTAATGTGAATGGACAGAGCATTTACAGGGCATTTACAGGGACTTTTTGGGCTCCCAACACTAAGCAGTGAAGTAGAATTATAACTGCTCCTTGTAAAAAGGGTTGCTACAACTCATGATTGATTATCCCTTTGATCTGTGGGTTGATGTTTGTGACAAGAGTGCCTGAGAGCAAAAAGCACCAACATTTCTGGAAGTCATGATGGCCACTGCTAGCCACTGCTTCTTCTGACGATGGGAGAAACAAATCCCAAACAGGACGAGTAATTACTTCTTTGTATGGCTGCAGCCTCCCCTGGCTGTAGGGGAGGTGGGAGGTTTGTAATAACCACACGCACGGCAAAGAAACTACCCTCACCGTCCATCAGAGGGACCTGCAGCTGCAAAGACTGAACTTCCATTCTGCAAAGCTTTCACAAAAATGTGCTTACCAATGAACTTTCTTTCTGAGAGTGTAGGTATTCCAAATCGCTTGTGGCTATCAGTGCTGCCTCCTTCTACATTTCTCTAGCCAACTGGCAATGCTAAACATCCATAATGTGTCTTTTGCTAACTGGTAATATTTCCGAAATTCACTATATCTGAAAACCAGTCATTTGGAACATTCTGCAGGGCAGTGTCTAGCCTCAGCCCTTGATGAAGAGGGGGAAAGGCAATCTGTGAAAATCAAATGGAATATGACAAGAGAGGTCAGGAGCTCTCTGGACTTGAGGCCCTGGGGAATTTAGGATTCCTGGATTAGGATTTAGTCAGTCATACACCTGACATTTCAGATTAATGTGTAGGGCCACTTATTATTATTATTATTAGCTCTAGGAACACTTGGTGCATTGTGAAAATCACACGAAAAGGGTTCTTGTTCATGTGTTGCACAGCTGGTAAACGGAGCCTGCTTTTCAGCAAAATTGAACACACAATTACCCTAGTAGATCATGTTTCAGTGATGATCTCTCTCCCTCCTCCACAATCCTTGCCCATGTGACTCTGTTTGCCCCACCTTTGCAGAAAGTGCACTTGAGGAACCACTGTGGTTCCAACTGTTGTCAACTCCGCCTAGAGGCAATTCCACACTGGGGAAAGTCCTGCTGAGGAGTCTAGCAGATGCTCCCTGGGCTTAACACCTATTTTCTGTTTCTGCAGGCAGTGGGTTTATGCTGAATCTAGTTTCCTAGCTGAGCTGTTCCTTCCATGACCACATCCTCATGCTGGGCTTTTGGGCATCCTCTTCCCTTGGGCATTATTGCTGCACTCACCCTCTGTCTTGCTGAGACTGATGGCTTGTCCACCTCCCTGATGACCTTACAGCTGTGGACAGTGCAGATTTTAGGAAATCCTGAGCATGAGGTGCCCAGTGCGAAGATCAGCTACCTAGGCAAGTGGCCACTACAATATCACCTCTGTCAAACCAAACACAAGAACCCAGGGTGTCTGAAGGGACTGAGGGGCCCCTCCTGTGCTGCTCTGTGTGGGAGACTCAGAGCAAACCCCAGTGGGGCTCTCTTGCTTTTGGGCATTTCTGTGTCTACTAGGATGTCTTTCACCGCCCTAAAGATGATAAAAGGGGAAAGAAATGTCCACCCAAGAAAGACTTTGTAAAAAGGGGCCCCAGGATACTCAAATTCTGTAGACTTTCAGTTCTCATCTTCTCATACGGTCAGGACCCTCACTGTCGTTATTGTCACATACGTTCACTAACCGCACAGCCTCCAGAGGTCTACCCAGAGGAAACACGGCATGGTAGGGGGTTTTTATCTCGAGCCTCTTCCCTCCCAAGTCTCTAGGAGTTTGGGGATGGGTAGGCGAGGTCCACAGTGAATCAGAAGGGATTAGAGTCCACGTGAATTAGCAGATCTGTGCTTCCAGCTGCACCTCCATGGGGTGGAGCTTGCAGGGGGAGCCAGAGCGGAGCTGCAGCCCAGGGACCCGCAGGTGGCGCTGTGTGATGTGTAGGGGTCTCTCCTGCCAGAGCCCTCGCTTTCCGCAGCCCAGCCTACACCGGCTGCTATGCCGTCTTCTCCTCGCGCGAATGCCGCTTCTTGGCATGAGTAAGATTTCTAAGCCTCCTAGCAAGCCATACATCATGAAATATTGATATGGTTCCACTAGGCTGCTGCACCTGACATTTGATTTATAGCTTTAGGTGTTCTTTTTTAAAATTCTAAACAGTCAATGAAGGATCAAAGGAAATGTCATATTTGTAGTGTTCAAGCAAAGCCAGAAAGGGAGTCTCCCACGATTGCGTCTCTCAAACCGCCTCGTCCCTGCCCGCCCTGGGTGGGGCTTTGAGGGTCTCAGCCTTGAGTCCACAGGTGGAGACGTCTTTCCTCTACGCCCCAACATTTCAAATATTTATCACATTAAATATCAACCTCCAGAATATTGCCTTCGTTTAAGCTTTTCACGTTCCAATGATTTTTTATTATTTCCATCGACCAAAATAAATGAAGAAAATGTTTTAGACTACACTTGAAAGCATGTAAAAATCAATAACTGGATTTTAAAAGATTTAAAATGTCTTGAATACATTCATTTTCAAACATTTTCCTCTGATCTTTAAATAGCTTTTCTTGGAGCATAACATTTTTTTGAAAAGTCAAATATGGAGCATTAAGGCTATAATTACCATTTTAATTATAACTCAATCATCCTATCTGCTTTGCATAGAAATTAAAGCTTTTATGTCAGGATTTTGGGCACTCACTAATGCTCAGGAGCAATTAATGTTAAAAGTTTAATTTTTTTAAAACCGAGGATGAACTTTGTTGTTCTTCATTTCATTCGTGTTCAGATGGAAAAGCAGAGGTGTTCCTATTTGTTACTTAATTTCTAAAGTGAATCCATTCCCATTTCTACTTCAGTTGTTGAATCATTTTAAAAAGGCAAAGTGGTGAAGAGGGTGGATTAAAGCACTGGGTGGTTAGGGGTTGAGTTTTTGCTGTGTTACTTGCACCAATTTATAGCTTCTTTCCACCTCAGTTTCCTCATCCATAAAATGGGCTTTATGTCCTGTAGGACTGTTGTAAGACTTAAATGAGCAAATATGTGGAAAAAGCTGAGGCTAGTGGGTCCACTCATAGTATACACCGTGCAGTAGTTTCCTTATCTGTTTGAGCCCCTGTTACTGTACTATCTAAAATAATTTCAGCCATTCTGATATTGATTTTCCCGCTAACTCAAATAAGATTGTTTAAAAAAACTGTAGTACCTGTAAATCTTTTGCATTTAAGATATACAGAGCTTTTCTTATTGAATCACAAACAGTACAAAACCTTGTGTATCTTACAGATGTAGTGTTCTGTGCTTTTCTTCCTCCCCCCCCATACATGGGTATAAATTTAACAAAGGATGCTTTCAAACTCTCCATTTTGTTTTAATGAAAATGCCATTTGGTTAAAACCAACTAGCTTTTCATTGAATTTAGCCCTGAAATGAAATACTAAAATGATAGATTTTCCTTTCGTTTTGCTGCAAATGAATAATGTGCTTTGCTTCTTGCTCCTGAGGCCAATGTTCTCTTGAAGCACAAGGCTGCAGTTGTGTGTATGTGTGTGATCTGTGTATACATGTGCATGCTTGTGTGCAAAATGCAGGCTTGCCATGTTTCTCCTGGTTAAGCTCCCAATCTAAGATCTGGTCCATTTCCTCTTGAGCTGTCACTACTGCAGCAGAAAGGAAAAATAATTTTTATAGGCATTGTCGTGGTAGCAAAATAAAATAATTTTTGCGAAGTCCATTGAATAGGCCTCTCGTCCTCCACCACTTTTTTGCTGCTTATTTCTGTTTTACTTTTGATTTTATTTTCATATTTTAAATTTTTATCATTGTGTTTAATGTTTTACTTTTCCACTTTATTAATAAAAATGACAATGGAGGCAGGCAGACATAATTTAAAAATAATTACTATACCATATCTTCTACACCTTGAGTCAGATAACGTTTCCTGGGAGTTAATCACTAAATATCACTTACATAATCAGGTATAATCCTAAGCATAATTGCATAATCACCAAGAGCCCAACATGCATAGTTGATTGGCTTTGTAAATGATCCTGTGGTCGGGATTTTTCCAGGAGAGTGTGGCTCTCACATACATTTATTACTTTCAGCAAAAGAAAATGATTAAATATCTAAGTACACATGGTTTAGTTTTAATAGCTATGGAAGAGTTTTCATATAAGTAAGATCATCCTTGAGAAAACATCCTTTTTGTGGGCACTGTCTCCTGCTTTGGTTTTGTACATGAGTCTATGGACAAATTTAGTTCCTCAGAGTTGCCGAGTGTACTCCCCATGCTTCTTTACCAAGGACTTTGAGCCCCTGGATTAGGCTCAAGTTAGTCAGGGCACAGGCAAAGATGGAGACCAAGGGAAGTGAGCCAGTCCATACCACCTGCTCTGGCCTGTATGGCTCAGATGCATTCCTTAACCAAAGGCTCAGCTTGAACGGGTGGACAGACCTATATCTGCCCTCTACATTCCCATCCCACTGCCTCTGGGTTTGTGAGGCCCACAGTATGCCCATTCCAGGGTAAACTGGTCCTTCACTCAGACTCTTTCAGTACCCATTGTGAGTGTGTAGTCTTCATGCTGATCCATAACACAGTAATTTTGGGAAAGGCTTCTATGCATTCTAACTGGGTTTGAAATATTTGTTACTTATTTCTCTACTACCCAGCTCAGCAATTCAAGTTGCTGAAGCATAAATTATAGTGTTGTTAGACAAAGTAAAATGTATGACATTTCCTGGTATTTATTACTGTATTAATTTCATAATAAAAGCAATTAGAGAAGAAACCTCATCTATATATAGGGTGTGCTGGTAACAAATCCTGCTGGTAGAGAATGTGATAAGACCCATAGTGATACAATTCAGTGCTTCTTTTATACATTGGTGACCTGTTGCTGCCCATGATAAACCGGAAATTCTGTGTGTGTATTAGAAATTTCTTTTAAATTCGATTACTGGTTGTTCCTTGAAGGACTGTATAACCACTCACTGATAAAAGACCACTTTTGGGCTCAGATTGTAAGGGTTGTTGGAAAGCCAAACTCATTAGAAACAGGAGATACTAGCTGTATTTCCAGTTTGGGGAGTGCGTGGTTTAGATTCATTTATTTATAATTTGCTTATTCATTTATGGATTAACCAGCTCCACACATGATCTCCGAGTGCCTCATTGGTGCTGTGATGTGGCAGAATTGAAGGAGAAAGCAAGGCTTCCCTCAAAGACAGAGTTCATATCCTGATATGACCTCTTAGAGAGTCAGCTTCTTTACTCGTAAGTGGGTATGACAATACTGGCTCGTTCAGCCCAGACTGATATAAAGACTGAGTGAGCTGATGCTTGGGAATGCCTTTTGTGAACTCAAGAGAGTGTTGTCAAAATGTAATTTGTCCTTGTCAGAAAGAATACCAAAGAGTGTGGGATTCTCTTGTTATGATGTCAGCTACAGACAGAAAACAATCTAGTTCTTGCCCTCATCATTGGGAAAAAGCCTCTCACAACACAGCCTATAAATTCCAGCAGAGTGTAAAGATCTTACCAGTCTCCAAACATCTCTCTTAGTAGAAAATTATTCGTAATGCTTATGTTCGAACTGCTCACAGGTATGGCTAATGATCTTGTTTTTGTTGTTTGCCATATGAATTCTTCCAAAATACTTGCTAAAGATTATTTTAAAAATCCTAGAAGCTAAGAGTGAAGAGGGACATCTAACCTGCCCAGATGCTGACACGCACTAAAAAGTAACAGCTATTAAAAATATAAAAGTACAAGAATAAGACCAAAATTTATAAGGTAGGAATGTTAGATTATGAACAGAATTAATTGCATATAAACATGCTGTGTGTGATGTGAGAGAGTAGACATAATAAAACAGTAAAGAAGGAAATTATTATTTAGCAAAGATTTTCAAGGTGTCTACAATCAAGCACAATCTTGCCTTAAGACCATACCTCAAAATATACGACTGGATGAAGTAAAATATAAAAATTGCAGAAGAAAGCAAAAGTGAATGTCTACCAAATTTCCTGAGGGTGGATAGACAGATCATTCACAGACAAATATATCATACACTTGACAGATAGATTATATAGAAATTAAAAATTTTTCTGTATTAAAAATCTTCCATCATAATCAAATTAAAAAGAAAAATAAAAGATATATACAGGCAATGATGGATTATCAAGATCACAAACAAAATGGTTGCATCACGGTATCTCCACTGATAAGAAATTGCTACATAAATTTCTCTCATATAAGAACTTGGAAAAGACAGTAAATCCTTCTTGATTAATAGATAACGTATTTTTCACTTCATGGAGCCTAGGGGATGATAAAAACTGTCTCTTTTTGTCTAGAATAGCACAATATTCTATACTTGAATATAGTATTTATTTTAGCTTGTTGTGCTTAATTCCTGGGACATTACTGTCTCTCTTGTAATTAAAATATTTTCTTTGGATGGATTCCCAGAAGTGGAATCATTGTGTTGATATGTATGACCATTTCTGAAATTACTGGCATACACAGTTACATTGTTGGGTACAAGATGTTGGTCACCCACAGTGTGTGACGATGATGCCACAGATAACATTTTAACATGTAGGCTATGCCCATTGAGATTTTGCCTCCACTTGCTTCTTCCCACCCCTCTTTCCTTTCCCTTCTTTCATCATTGTCCTGTCTTTTCTCATGATCCCCAGACTCAAAATAGTTGCATGTTGTTCAGTTGCTCCTACCAAATTGCAAACTGTGTATTGAAATTGATCATTCATATTGTGCTATATGAGTGTTTCTTGTAGCTACAAGTTGTGGCTACAGTTTTCCACTTGTAACACAAGTGATATGAAGCTGAAAGCAAGATGCATCTCAGTCAGTACTGCTGTTTTAAACTCAGCAGAACAGGGCTATCAAAGTATGACTTTGATTTGTTTAAATAAACATAGCAGCCAAATTTAGGGTCTGGTACCTGCATTTCTCACATCACGTCATATGGATGTTGCTTGTCTTTCTGACGAGGCTGGTATCTGAGCTCAGGCAAGGACCCAGTTTCATGCCTTCATGTAACTCCTTGGTGAAAGCAAAGAGTACTCTCTCTGGCTAAGAAAAATCATCCCACTGTGGTATAACAGATAGTTCTTTGTCGTGATGTACATCACTTAACAATTGAGAGAGAGTTTTTCACAATGAATTATTTGGTCATTTCGATGTTGACTTTTGGCTGTCACTCTGTCAGATAACAGCCATGATGAAATTTGCTGTCAGTCTGTTAGGCCCTATTTTTCTGAAATGGGACAAAATGATACAGTGAACTACAAAAGAAGGAACAGATGATAAAACAATTCCTTAAGAAGAAAATATTAGGACATAGAAGAGCTGGCAAGCAAATGATAAAATGTCTGCTGCTGTTTTTTAAGCACTCTAATAAACCATTTTAGAGGGTCATTGGTGAGGATGTGCAGTGTAGTACTGCTACCATAAACTGAACTGAACTGGACTGGAATTTGTGCCCTGTGGCAGCATAGCATTATTAGGAACATATATGGTAGGAACATATTTTACCATGAAATGTTCTGATTACACTAAAAAATGTAAAGTTCCCATGCCACTGACAACAGGTTTCATTTCCATTTCCATCTGTCAGACTGATGCACCATATGACTTTGTAGTTAAAAACCCATGTAATAATTTGGAATGGAACTCCATCCCATTGGATCTTTATAGGTCTGTCCATATGATGGCTTCTGATAGTTCTCTCTTCCTGTCCCCATACAGACTTGGTGTTTAAATTGGGTTCTATGGAAATCTCCTTTCTTGCCCCTGGAATTGGCCTTGGAGTGAACAAGCCCAGTAGTGTATCTTTTATTTTAAAGACTATGTCTTAACCTGCACTGTTTTTAAAGGTTCACTGTGAACAAAGACAATTGCTTTATCTTGGATGAAGGGCAATGCCACTATTTTAATATCTCCCTTGTCTTAAATAAAACACTGTACTCCATCCCAGGGAGAATTTCTTATAAGAACCTTCATCCAGGCACAAGGTTGGTTACCTTACGCTTTAATACAAAGGTAAGTAGTTGGGATAGGTTTCAAGTGCCCAGCTCCTGTCTGTGGGCATCTATGTCTGACTTCTGACTGGGAAGGGAAGGAGAGGGAGAAAGGTAGAGCAGACACCTTATGCAGGAGAGGGACTATGAAGTTATCTGTGTGCTCCTGGAACTGGGGTTAAAGCCCACAGTAGATGTGGACTCTCTTACCTTTGTTTTTCTTTTTTTCTTTTTCTAGCTCCTCAGAGCAACCCAAGCATTAGCCTCAGGAGACAAAACAATTAGTCCCTGGTGATATTTCTACATGACTTAGTACCAGAGAAGTGCAGGTCTCAACATTCCTTGCTGTCTTTTAATGAAAGTCTTTGTGGCTTGGTAAGAGGTGATGGGAGAGTTGGAAATAATTAAGGATGGGCCACAAACTTGATTTCCTGTGTTGAGTTCTAAGTTCTACTTTTTTTCTTGGCAAAATGGAACTCAAATCCATTTGCTGGAAACCTTGGTGAACACTGTCTTGGAAATTGCTTTACCTTTATCTACCCCCCCCCGCACCCCCCCCAATCCCCAATCAGGTGCAGTATAGAATAAAAAGCCTAGCCTCAGATCCACATGGGTTTATTTGAATCCAAATTCTGCATGCTTCCCTCTCCCATGTTTTTTGTATTTCTACAAACTATTTGAGCAGCATTTCTTCATATCTGAGCTGGATTTTTTTCATTATTTACTATGGGATTTTTTGACTTAAGCCATATAATGATTATTCTAGTTAGTTTCAGGAACTTCACAAAACTGAGAAATGATGAATTATTTACTGTCAACATTGTAAAAAGATAGTGAAATATTAAAAAAGTGGGTGGGGAAATCTAAAACATCTAACCGTTTAAGATGGAGGAAGTGAAAAAATATCCAAGTAAAACCTAATAGCCATTGACAGCACCACTCCATTGTCACAGAATAAGATCTTCTAAATCCAGAATAATAAGAGGTTTGGAAAAAGATAGTGCATTGGTACACTCTGTTTCAGAGCCAAACATGTTGAATTTATGATTTCTACATGAATTATTTAAAAAATTGGAATTTAAAGGTATACTTTTAAATTGTTTCAAAATTCAGCTATTTGTGACACCTTTTATTTTTTCACAATTTAGGTAATGGCACATTATCCAAATGGGTTTGATCCAACATACCACATTTAGCACAAGGAGGAAGAATTGACTCAACTGCTGAGTTTGCTACGACTGTGTTAGAATCTAGAAGATAATATACCTCTTGTGTCTTCTGGTGAACGGTTTCTACAATTATGTTACGCATTCCAAAGGACTAGCAGTCAAAACAGGCAGAAGCCCTAGTTTATAAGCTACTTTCCTTTTCTTAAATGAACTAATATAGTGACATGCTTAGAAGAGGGCCTCATTTCTAACAGTACAATATAAATTTTACTTAATGTCATTATTATCATATTCCTCACAGACTCTTTTGACTAGCTGGAAGTTCTAAGAGTACACTGTTAGAGTCTTTGGGTGAAAATGATAAATTATTGATAAAATAAATTAGAAAAAGTCTAAATTAACAGAGATACATACTACATTAGTGAATTGGAGGGCTCAAATGGTAAAAGCATCAATTCTTTGAAACCGAACCTATAATTAATGCAATTCTTATCAAAATACTGGCAAATACTTGGTGGTCATCTACAGATTTATTCTACTATTTTTAGATCAAGTTGTAAGCCTTAGAAGAGCTAAAATATCTACCTTGTGGAAAAGAAGAATAAAGTGGAAGGCATCAGTCTACCCCAAATTAATTTTTATTTGGTAGCTTCGGCAATCAATTGTGCAGAGTTGATGGATGGTTAGATCAATGAAGCACAATGGAGACCCTGAAATAGACTTCACAAAAATGCTGAGTGGATTTTTGATAAAGGTACCCAGGCAATTCAGTGGGGGAGAAGCAGAAAAAAGGAAGGGACAACAAACAGGAAAAAACCCAAACAAATGTGAGAACAAGAATATTAAACATTCCCAAAGAACACTTGTTGTACCTTATTTTTTTCTAAATACCACACAGAACCTGGAGTGCAGAGAAATAAGGTTCAGTCCTTAATCTTCCTGCAGGAGGCTACAGGTAGAGAGAAGGTGATTAGAGCACAGTGGGGTACTATTAAATAATACCACATATCTGATAGCTGAAATTGTGCACCAGTCCCACAGAAGCACAGAAAAAGAGCAGGTGATCTAAACTGGAGATGGGAACAGAAAATTCTGCCAGGGAATCATTGTAGAGAGGAAAAAATTTTAGAATTGATGTGCAAATAAAGGAATTGGTCACAGAGATAGAAAAGGATTTCCAGGCAGGGAAAATGGTATTTGCAGTGGTGCCTGGATCAGTAGAACATCACGTGGCAGAAGTCCATTCCTGCTGTGACTTAGGGAAGTGCCCTCTAAAGCTCCATGTGTTAAAAGATTGATCCCTGGATGGCACTGTTTGGGGATCATGAAACTTTTAGGAGGTTTGACTTGTGGGATGCCCTTAGATCATTAGGGGCATGGCTTGGAAATTGGTCGTGGGACCCATCCCTTCCTCTTCCGTTCTGTTTCCTGGCTTATGAGCAATTTGTTCTTTCACACTCCCATCATGCTGGTTACCTTTTAAGATGCACAGAACAACTGATCTTGGACTGGGAATGCCTAAACTGTAAGCCAAAATAGGCTTATTGCCTCAGGCATTTCATTATGAAGCTCACTAACAATCACTGTGCAAAGATGTGATGCATTTAGCTCAGATGCTTTGTCCTGATCATGGAGGGTCTTGTATTCATGGGAAAGCCTTTGTAATGGAGAGCAATGGAAAGATTTTTGAGTGGGTGATATATAAGATTTAGAAAGATTGCTCTGGAAGCATTATAGATAATATATTATAGAGACATTGTTTTGGAGGAAAAGAGAAAAGCAGTAAATCTTGCAATGATCTGCTCAGAAAAGGGTGGGATGTACATTAAAGTGGTATCTTTGGACATAGAAAGACATTATAGGCTCTTGATCTGTTGGAATAGCTTTTGTCTTCTTGGGTTGGGTTTCACTACCGTAGATTTGGCTCTCTAGTTTGCTGATAGGCATCATGGAACTTTTCAACCACTGTGATGGTGTGAGACAGTTCTATCTATCTCTATCTATCTATCTATCTATCATCTATCTATCATCTATCTATTATCTATCTATCTATCTATCTATCTATCATCTATCATCTAACTGTATTAGCTTTTCATTGCCAGGACAAAACACCTGAGAAGAGTAATTTAAAGGAGGAAAGATTTATTTTGGCTTACAGTTTCAGAGTTTTCAGTCCCGTGGCTACACTCTTTCTGGCTCTGTTCTGACAGTGCACCTTGGCAGAGGGCATGACAGAGAAGGTTACTCATTTCATGGCAGCAGCAAACAGAGAGAAAGGGAGAGCACGACAGCCAGAGAGTCTGTGCTGGCGGGCTTCTTCCTTCTTCCATTTATTGTTCCAGCCAGGTTTCCATTCAGGGCAAGTCTCTCCTCCTCAGTTTGATCCCCCAGATAGCAATCATTTCTGGAACAATCATCACAGATATGCATACACCTGGAAGTGTACTTTACTGATTTTGTAAATGTCTCTTAACCCAATCAAATTGGCAATCAAGATTAACCAGCAACAGACTCAGAAAAACAAGCATCACATACTCCCCTAAATATATGGAATCTAAACAGAAAACACCAATAAAGTAAAAGGGAGGCCATTACTAGACAAGCGGAAGGATATAAGGAGGAAGGAGTATTAGAAAGGGTAATAGGGAGAATGGATATGCTCAAGATAGATGCCACAATGAAATCCAATATTTTATAAAATTAATATGCATTAATAAAAACAAAACTTGTACATTTAAAAAAGATTAACCATCACACTACCTATTAATCTAAACACACAGATATATATCCTCACTGGTTCTGTTTCTCTAGGGGACCTGTTAATGCAAACTCCATTTAAAATTCTGTTGGACAGCTCATACACTTTTATATATTTCAGTCATCATCATCAACTTCATCCTCCTCCTCTTCACATTTTCCTCATGTATTTGTGGAGCAGGGAATAGTTCCCACTAGATTGTTGATAAAGTAGAAGGAAATGTCTCATTGCTTTCCACTGGATTATGCCTGTGTCAGATTCACCCTCCAGAGCTTTGGAACATAAAACTCTTCACTTTGCTTATCAAGACACAGTGCAAGAGAAAACGGGGCTCCAGAAGTTTGTCATTGTGCTAATTTATGATACATCTAGTTCAGACACATTGCTCTGATTCAATACAAAGTTCACACTCTAATGTGTGCAGCCTGTGGCAGCTATGTAGATAAAGGATTTAACAAAACGTTGCAATATTACATTTCAGCTTGACAGAGAGCTTCTTGGCAGCTGTCTCATATTTTGTGCCTGCTGCCAGTTGAGATGTAAAAATTGTCAGGCTATTTATTTCTAAATGGAAATCTGGGCATTAACAATGATGAAAGTGTGAGTAAAATAATACAAAAACCTCTGCTATTAAATTTGTTCCAGTGATTCTTAAGAGTTTAAATAATCAAATCTATTAAAATGTATCACTTATTCAAAGCAATTCAGACCAGAAACCAGAATATATATAAAATGCTCTTATATTTTAAAATTTTAGAGTAGTTGTCTGAGTGGTGAAGTAGCTGACTAGTTGTGGATAGCATCATAGCCAGCTCCAAGGCACTAGAACATTATGTAAATGTTTCTAATGCTCACCCTTTCTAACCTCTTTATCCTACTTTCTCATTTAAACTAATTTTTTCCTGCATTGTGATTTCTGCCTCATTAGCTTCTATCTGGAGTTTGCTTCTCTGCCCTGTTGCTTTGGAAGTTGCAGGTTCTTTTGGACCTCTCTGGACATGTTATTAAATTGTTCCCCATATTCTGCCTCTATAGTCACTTCATTTAAGATCCACTTATGGTGCTCGATAGCTGTCTTTTCCATGGCCTTGCCCTAGATTCTGGTGTCATGAACCAGCCAGGTTCAGTGATTTGTCTTTTAGAAATGGTGGTTGATAGAAATACTTTTAAATATGGTGAGTGGGATCATATTAGGGGTCCATTTCGATTTGTTATTTCTAATTAAGAAGACTCCAAGATGGGTGACTCTAATTCAGACTTACAGTGCAGAATGAAAAGATTTTGTTCTTCAAAGGACACCAAGGAAGAAGGTGAGAGGACAAGCTATAGAATGGAAGAAATATTTGAAAATTATATATAAGATAGTAGTGTCATATTCTAGAATGTACAATAAAATTTTATAGTTAAGTGATAAAAAGACTCAAGTAAAACATTTGACTAGATATTTCCCTAAAGAAGCCATACAAGTGGCAAATTAAAAGATATTCAATATTATTAGTCATTAGGAAATTGATATAAAACTATAATCAGAGAACGTTTCATGCTAGTATAACTAAAATAAAAAGACAGATAAGAGTTGGCAAGGATGTAAATACATAGAACTCTTGTACATTTCTTTTGGGATTATGAAATGATCTAGTAGTTTGGGCAACAGCTTTGAAATGTTCCAAAATGTTAAATACATTTTGACCCAGGAATTACAATGGTAGGTGTATTCCAAAGAGAAATAAAAACATATATCCACCTAAAATTGTGTATTGAAATGCCCATAGTGGTGCTATTTACAAAAGCCAAAATAGAAAATAATCAAAATGCTGCATGAATCAACTGACAGATGGATAAATAAAATTCAGTATATTAATAATAGAGTATTACTTGGCAATGAAAATAAATGAAGTACAACATGGATGAACCTTGAAAGATATTCACTTATAGTAAATGAACAAAGCTAAAAATAAAAGTTCACTTACTATGTGCTTCTATTTACACAAAATATCCAGAACAGGCAAACCCATAGAGACAGAAAGTAGATGAGGGCCAGGGGAAAGAAAAATGATAATGGGTTCTTTCTGGGGTGATGAAAAGGTTCTAAAATTAGTGGTGATGGTTGTGCAACACTGTGAACATACTAAAAAAACATTAAACTATTCACTTTGAAAGGGTGAATTTTATGGTAACTGGTTTATATCTTAATAAAGCTGTTAGAAAATAATGAGATTAAAGTACCAATAAAACTTCTAGTTTGATCTTTTCTCTAGCAGAACATTAATACACTCTACATTTCAGTGACTTTAACATACACTGCGAATCAGTTACAGACTCATCCACTTATGATAGTCAGAGAACTCTTAGAGGTTCTTCAGAAATCTCTTGAATCTGTGATTGGTCGTTGTAATTTGGGTGGTTTAGAAAGTTTTCAGAAAAGATACTTTGGCAACTGTCAGAGAGGCAACAGATTTAGATTTAACTTGTTTTCATTCACCATCTCCTTTAGTTACATGCATTTGAATAAGTTAAAATCTTAAATCTGGGTTTCAGGCTAGAGTGGAGGAACTTGATAACCAGAGGTTTTTTTAGGAGGTGACATGTAATAAGTATTAAATACTTTTTGCTGATTAATGAGTTATCCAACAAAGGAGTGGCACAAAAGGACTTCAAAACAGCATGGGGTGTTCTCCTGTAACGAATAGAGAAGAGAGGAAAAATTCAAAGAGAATTCCCTACATCTGGGCTTTCTACTGTCACTCCTCTTTCAAAGTTTTTGTGATTTTGATTCTGTGATGCTTCAATACAGAAATAACTAGTGGATTGATTTGGTTAATTCAGATAGGACACACCTATTCATCTGAAGAAAAATCCCCAAAGATTTGTGGGACTCAACTAACTTATTAAATCAAAATAATTTATCTGATTACACTAGAAGAACATAGCACAGTTTTCCCTCTTCTAGATTTTAGACTGTTCAATTGATCCTGCCTCTGTACCTGTTTTTAGATAAAGATGAGGAAAAAAAATCACTTAGTCCATCAGAGCAGATACTTTTGTTGACAGTAGCAAAATTGATGTGCAGGGAGCCCTCATCTGAAGTCATCCTGTTTCTTGGTCTCTTGCCTGCTTTTTGCTATTGATTCGTAAGTCCAATTGCAAATGCCTATCTCAAGACACAAGTCCCTGAGCTCATTAAAGAAAAGTGCTTGATCTGTTTCTCATTCAATTGCCAATCTCATTAGAAGTGACCTAGACTTAGCTGAGTTTACTTAATTTTTACTATCTTTTCTCTTGGTCTTGTTTCACTTTGAAGCCATAATTGCTCGGTTTGAAGTCATTGTATGTTATGTTACATAATCTTCAGGCAGCTAGTGGAGCTTTGCAGGGAAGGAATTGGTATCTCAAAGTGTACTAGACATTGTTCCTTTCTCCTCACCACTTCCCTAACAGTAAGTGCTCTGCGATTCCAATTTTACACAGCAGACAGGATAATGTGTTCAAGTCATGCAGATAGTAATACAGGGCAGAGCCAAGACTCAGGTCAGACTATTAGACTGCAGAATCGGTGGTCTTTATCCCCTCACTGCCTCACTGTGCTTTCTGGATGAGCTAGATTCATTTTAAGGGTGCTTTCTGGCTTCAAACGGCATTCTTTTCTCATACTTCTACATATCTTTTCTCATTGTAATTATGCACAAAACAAGCAATAAGTAAATAGTGTGTAGTAACAAGTAAACAGTGTGTAGCGTGTTGTGCTTATGTATGTGGTGTGCGTGTTCATGTAGAAAAGCATGTGCAGGATGGAGGTTGGGGCTTGAGATTGGGAAGGCAATTGCTGGGGAAAATGATAATGCTTCTCTAGCTGTGAACCTCAAAACCAAATAAAGAAACAGAGAGACAACATTGGCTGTGCTGCAACAGGTCACTCTACCGTCATGCTGGCACCTGCTTCAGATGAACCTGGTAGCAGGGACTGAGCTGTCAGCACATCGCCTTGCTGTCTGCACTGCTTCCCTATTGGCACTGACTGCTAATTCACAACAGCAGAAAGAGCAACCTGTGTCTGAAATACAATTCCTTGCTTCCTTCGATACTGGATACACAGAGTGATGAATTGAAAATCTCTCAATGAAAATACACACCATGCTCTCCAATAACCTTTTCACAAGTGCACAGAAATAAATGTTCATAGAAGTGTTGACATGTCAGGTTATTCAAATAAGCTGGAACAATTAGATTGAAATGATAATGAGGATTATTATATTGAAATGATAATGAGGATTATTTACTCATAACTTTTGGGGGGAGGGGCTGAAGTTTCAATACTAAGTTGTTTTTTTCTGTACTGGCAGTGGAGGTGTTTAGAGGGAGCAGGTGCGACATGCAGTGTTTAGAGTTTACAGAAATGGATTAATTAATGACATGCCATATGAAAGAGATAGGACGCCCTGTTTCTGGTCAAATGTACTTGAAAATATCTTAGCAAATGCCTTGGCTGTGATTGGTGTTGGGTGCCAGGAGCAGAGATACTGCAGCTGTCATGTGTAAGCCTCACAGATCCATCACCATCCCTGTGCTTCTGAGAAAGAAGCACGCTTCAGCAGAGTAGAAATGTTTCTTGTACATATGTACAAATGTGTGCATACAATCCATTTGCATTTGAATATCAGTGTGTATATCTATATGATTTATTGTTCTCATTCACAACTGCACATCTAATTACTTATATACAGGCACTTTTAGAATTTATAGCCTTAATAGATAAGTCCTGAAGATTTCATAGAAGTTCATATTTTTTGCCATTTGAAATTCTCCTTTTCTAAGGAAAATTCTTTCACAAGCCAAATATATTTACACAAAATTAAAATTAACTTATTTTAATGTTGGGTTTTTAAAGGATGAGCTCCAACTTAGCCTTCTTTTGCTTTGATAAAACTTGTAACACATCTATATAATGGCACAATAAAAATTGTAATTATTTGTTCTCTCTTCAAATCCTTTCATGAGTTGGATTCTGAAATTTTAGCATGACTCAGAACTCTTTTGGATATGTGTTTGGCTGTGTGTTACAAATCCTATTCCAGACAGATCAAAGAGTTTGATCTGTCTGGGATCGGTGCACAGTATCTCCAGTGTGAAGTGTGCCAGGCAAATATTATGCTGGCTATTCACTGGGGCAGCAATTTGAGGAAAGTCTTGCCCAGCCTATAAGGTCTTGTCAAGGGCAAGGTTTTATCTTACCTTGGCTCTTGTGTACTCCTAACATCTGGCATGCTACCTGGGGCAGAGAAAGGAATCACTAGAAATATTTGGGGAATAAATGGATGGATGGATGGAGAGAAGGATTTATGGGAGTGAGGTAGGACAGAAGAAATAAAGACAGGTAGAAAGGAGACAAAGAAACCCAATTTTTGGTCTTCCTTATAACCTTAAAATTCTCAGTCAGGTCTCCATTCAGGTCTGCACATAGGCAAAACAATCACTTAAGGAATGTCTGTTTTGCAATGCTTTTTAGTCCTAAATCTACCTAGTTTGTAGGTAAGGCCCCTTTTAAAATCGAGAACACCAAGGTGAGAATAGCTAAAGTACGTACGTGGACAATCCATTGCCAGGTTTCACATCTGGCTAGACTACCCCAAAGCAATGCCTAAAATTCTCCAAACCTACAATCACATTGGATTTTAGGAAAAGCAGAGCTTAGCAGATCATTGCATGATAAAATCACCTTCTCCCAAATAGGATAAATTACCCTGTGATGGGAACCAAGCCAGCCTCCTCCGAAGCAAAAACAGTCATCCCTTGGGAATCCAATTTTCCTTTAAACCAGAAGGCTTCCTCTGAAGCTACTACACCAGAACTGAGACGATACAGTGGGCCCTGGCCCAACTCAGCTACTGCATAAAATCTGGCCTTGTGCTTTTCTAAACTGGGCCTGAACCCCTAACCAGGGTGAGCCCCTTTCAACTACTTAAACTGGACATCTTTTCCTAGTATCCCTGACTTTCTAACTCTTCGTAATAAATTTGCCTATTCTTCACACTGATGTGCTCTGAATTTTTTTTGCCTGTGATATAAAGTCAAGACCTTATTCAGTGGGCTGAGTTGACATCCCCCTCTCTTCTTTGGGAGACTTCTTTGAACCTGTCTCATGACAGTGTGAGAGAGGGAGGAATAGATGAACAGATGAAAACTACTCTCTTTACAAGTAAGCCTGATCAGAAGTCATTGATTATATATGAACATACTTTGGCAATCATTTATGATTTTTCTAAGCATTGAGGAATATTTTGATATGTTTTAAATAAGAGTAAATAAGTCCTGCCTAAATAGGGAATTCTCTGCTACTTTTCTCTGATTTCAAAAATCATCAAAGCAAAACATTCTGATTATCTCATTGTTTTTGCAGAGCACTCATTGCTTAGTGTACCCTATTTAGCATACACAAGTCAGAGATATGTTTGCATTACAAGTGAGCAGCCTTGCAAGTGCCTTACCACTGAATTTGGGTTTGAATAGTGCTAAGTGGGTCTTCCAGTTGGCTGTGGTGGCTAATATGACCATTCATAGAATGTTTCTATGTATCTTCTTAACAAATATAAACATAATTAGCTTTCATTCAAAAATAATTTAGTTGTAAAATCCAATAATTTCTAAACATCTCCTCCATTTTAAGACACTCCATATGCAAACATTCAAATTTATGATATGCATAAATTCAGTTCCAATTCATTTCAAAATTATTCTTTGCTTTGCCTTGGGTTTCATTGCAGGGGACTTTCAAACAATAAGATTTTATAATGTATTTAAAACATTACTTACTTTAGGATAATCAAACACAATGCTTTGAGGAATGTAGTAGCACCTCCATTACAGGAATTATCTCATTATTGTAGGGTTATTTTCACGCCTGTCTTTCATGCTCACTGTGCGAGTCTTAACAAATTTTATCATGTATATCTTTGTTTCTTCAGTGGCTTAAATACTTGGTGCCTAGTTAACGCGTTAAGCATCTAAAGAATATTATTGTATCACTTAAACATCTCTGTATCCCTCACACATCTCTGTATCCCTCAGCATTCCTAATACATAATGGGAACCTCCCATATTTATTAAATGGACATCCTTTCTGCAGAAAGGTGTATAATTCTATATTATGATGTATGAATATGGTGTAGTTTTACAAAGAAAATGAAGGGTTTAAAGGTTCCTTGGATATTTCTTCATGTTATAAAATAAGAATGACCTTTGCAGCTTCTTAGGTTTAGTTATTTATGAATTATGAGGGGTTCCTTATGGAAATGACATTTCCTACAGCCTACTTACCCTCAGAAGACCACAGAATTTCTCTGCAGAAAAAAATTATATTTCCTTAGTCCACAGAGGGCTACCCATGTCAGGTGAAGTTTTATTATCGTCCTTAGTGCTGAAAAGAATGTTTCAGTTCATTACTTCTCATCTTCATCATTGATTCTCAGTGGCAGTAACTTCCATGGTCTTTGTGTGGTCTTTTTCTGTGTACTAGGTAGGATTCCTCTCTCTTCTTTTATATCTATTCACTTCACCATTGGCAATGACAGAAGATAGCCAGAAATCAATGAACAGTTTACTGAACTAAAATTTTTTGGAGCTAATTTAATGACAACATTTTCATCTCCATTTTATTTAGGTATTTTGGTCCATTTTAGATATGACTTTTCTGAGGTAAGTTAATTACAAGGGAAAATATAAAGTATTTCCAGATAGTAAGTGTTAAAAAAAGGACATGGTTTAAAGGTTATGTGCATGTGTGCTGTGTGTGTGTGTGTGTGTGTGTGTGTGTTTGTCTCCAAATTAAATTTCTGGGCCAAATACCCAAGTGCAAAGAAAGCACAACACCTGGATTGATTTTCATTCAGCATTTAGACTCTATGTATAAACTCCAGTGGCACAACTGTACCAACGACGCTGAAAGAATGCTCATACTTAGTTTGTATGCTAGACTGTACTTGATGACTGGCTTGAATTGATAGATGTTGAGCTGAATGGTCTGGATTCTTTGAATTGTGAAATCTAGGTGATGCATTGAATATTTATGCACATGAGGTAAGAGTTTACTACCAGTCCCCACTTTTCAATTATTCATACTATTTAGTACATTAGCATAATTTCATTTAATTTTGTTTTCAAATACCAGGAGAAGAAGATGAGTCCTGACATCTTTCAGTATAAGTGGTCAGAGTATAAGGGCAAGTGTCCTTCATTTACAAAGACATGTAAAACCATAGAATTTGCCTCTCAGGTGAGAATCCAAACCAGAGTTCTTCAAATTGTATAATCTATATATACTCTAAGAGTTGTGTTGATTTTGTATTATTATCTGGGACTAAAATTTGCTTTGTCTTGGCATCATAATTTAATGTTCCTGAAGTTTTTTCAAAATGAATCTGAATTATTGCCATAAATCAGTATGGCTTGAAACGAAAACATCTATTTTAAATAAAGGTACTTATCAAGGCAAGCCTGTGTGGAAAATCACTTGAAGAAGTACATTACCCAAACTCTATGGATATTTCATTAAAATCAGGGAACATTTTAAAAAAACATGGCAGTCATTTCTTTTTTCATTCATGTCAGCTGATAAGGACTTAGTCAAATATAGACTCAAAAGTTCAGTCCAAGACATTTAAATTCACTCAACCAGAAGTTTAACTAACTTGGGCTGCACAGTTTCAATTGACTAGTCCTAGTTCTCTGCTTCCAGCTCCTAATACTACATCACAGATAAACTTCAGTTTTTACAACTTTTTCCCATTTCTAATATGTGTTCAAGTCTTTATCATATAAAATGCTCAGTTTTAGGGGCTGAGGACTTAGCTCAGAGGCATAAGCACCTGCCTGGCAAGCACGAGGTCGTGAGTTCGATCCCCAGTACTGCAAAAAAACCCCCCAAAAAAACCAAAAACCAAAAAACAAAAAACAACTCAGTTTTAGACATTTTCTAAAAAATAAAAACCCTGTATAGGAAAAAATATTGAAATAAGATAATTAAATCCTGTTAGTTCCATGAGATATTGTCTAGACTAAAATAAGGTTTTAAATCACATGTATTCTCCATGTGAACAAATTAGTTCTTAATGTGGCAGTTCTGTTTGTATGATGGTTAATCCTGCTATGCCAACTTTATTGGATCAAAAGACACCTAGATTAGTAAATCAGCACCCTGGGTGTGTCCGAGTGGGTCATGGATGATCTTGGGTACTGTATCTGACCTTTTCCCCCTTCTTCTCTGGCACTATTCCTCTGCTTTCCTTCCTGGTCAGCACAAACTTTGCTCTACCATGCCCTTCCACCAGGGTGTGTCTCCCTGGCGCCAGCCAATTATGGCCTGAATCTCCTGAAATCATGAGCTAAAGTAAACCCTGCTCCTGTCCACTGTAGGTGTTAAGTATTGTGTTTCGGTGATGGGAAAGCTAACTACTGATGTCTGTTTTATAAAGCAATCTAAAATGAAAAGAAATTAATACCTGCAAGGAGAGCTGCCTGTAATCCAAGCCTCTAGATGGCTTCCTGAAATTACAGTGTGGGTGGGTAGACAGCTCTGAGGGTGGTGATTTTTGTGATGATTTCTAGGGTGAAAAAAGACAAATTTGCCTCTTCCTTTCTTCCCCACCCAACCAGATTCCAGGCTCTGAAAACAGTGATGGATGGGCTCTTAACTCCTTTGCATGAATGGGACACTGGGGAGTTTGCCATCTGGCTTACTTCAACATCTATCTCATTTCATAGGAGCTGATCTTTCTAACTGTCATGGTTTATGTTGGTGGCCCCCAGGCCTCATGTATTTGCATTGTGCATTTGTGCGCTTGGATTGGTAGTGTTAGTGCTACACCCTCCTAGGGTGTGGAGCCAGGATGTGATGTAATGGCAGGAAGAAGGGGTGTCTCTCTCTCTTGCCGGTTCCGCTTGCGGTTTGCAACCGCCATGAACTGCGGCCCCCATGCCATCCTGCCTTGGAGCCAACTGAGTGTGGGCTGAAACCTCCAAAAACTGTAAGAAATAAACCTTTCCTTTCCCAACTTTGGGCATCAGGTATTTTGTCTCAGCGATGAGTAAAAAGTAACTAAGACACTAACTCATCTGAAAGTTCATCTATAAGAAGTATCCGCAGGGTCCCATACCCCAGACTCCAAGTATCTTACTCTCTTGAAATCCTTTCCAATTCTTGATTAGATAGGACATAATATTCAAGTTTCCCTTGGCTTCTGCCTGGCATGTTTCTCTTTCCTGGGTGCCCAACCCCAGCCCATTAGCATAATGATGAGCTGAGTTGTATTGCAGCATCTTCCTTCCCATCCCCTCGATGGGCACTGATCCAGCACACTCCGTAGCAACATTTCCTTAAAACTAATCTGGTCCCCACTGAAAAAGTGGATCAAGTTTGCATCTTACCGACTAGGCAACAAAATAATGATGCATTTAAATTTTTAAAGCGCACCCTTGCATCTTCTATTGAGTCCCAGATCTTAGAAGAATAAATGAGAGCGATTGTGTGTGTGTGTGTGTTTTGTTGTTGTTGGTCACAGTCCTGCTGATACTTCCTATGGGGAAGTCAATAAAGATCTCCTACTATTAGTTTATTTAACAAATTGAAAAGATGTTAAGATGGACCCCTGGCTATATTTTTGATGTTTTCACTTCTCTTCTTGTCTTTCACATCCTCTCATTTACTTGGTTACAATAGGGATTATAAACATATATATGACATCAAATGAAACCAAACAAAGCAGAAATATCAACCAATCCAGGCAATAGTGGATTCATGCCAAATATTTAAAAATTTCCAAATCTATACAGTCCTTAAAACAGATACTTTTTTTAATATTGAAAAGTTCAGCAAGCATGAGTGGCTGAGAACATGGAAACGTAATTGTTTTGGTTTGTGCTCCCCTGGAATCTCAGGAGAGAGGGGTGTCCTTCTGCCAGAAGCACCAGCCTACCTGTGACCAAATTCCTATTTTTATCAAGAAATTTGTCCTTAAAAATAAAATATGAAAGGTTTGACATTACAGATGTTTAAAAAAACTCTTCTTCAGTTTATTACTACTAATCTTTTATCTGTAAACCCTAGATCTTCATGACTGTCCTTTAACATTTATAGGTTTCCATGCTTTTTGGGGCCTTCATTTCTAAAGATTCTACTGTCACATAAAACCTACATTAAATAAATTTGTGGATTTTTCTGTTGTTCATCTGTCTGTTAAAATTATTTAGTACATATTAGCTAAACAGAACAGTGGGTTTCACTTTAGCATACTCATATATGCATATAATACACTTTGATTATTTTTATCTTCTATTACCTTTTTCCTTTCACCCCCCCCCTCAATCCACTTTTTATTTCCTTTTTGAGACAGAGTTTCATTGTGTAGCTCAGGTTGGCTTTGAACTCACTTTGCTTGGGGGTGATTCTTCTACCTCAGTGCTGGGATTATAGGCATGCAATACCATGCCCAGCTCCACTTTTTTTCTATTATTCCCCCCTCTACTTTCATCTCATCTCAGTCAGAATAACTATTATCCAGAATACAAAAAACAGTAAATGATGGTGAGGATTTGGGAAAAAAAAATAAACTTTCTGCACCATTGGTGGGACTGTAAATTAGTAAAGTCACTATGGATTTTGGAATGAAGATTCCTCCAAAAACTAAGCAGAGCTACCATTTGATTCAGCTCTATACTCTTGGGTACATTCCCAAAAGAATAAAAGTCATAATACTCTAGAGTATCTGTGTATCTATTCTATGTTTATCACAACCACTGAGGAGAAATCTCACGAAGGAAAAGCCTAAGTATCATTAACAAGTGCACTTCATACATACACAATGAAGTATAATTCTTCTCTAAACAAGAATGGAATCCTGTCATCTGCAGGAAAATGAATGGAAGTGGAAATTATCAGGTTAAGTGAAGTGAATGAAATCAGAAACTCAAATGATTGATTTTTGATACATAGCCATTCTTTTTTATTTTTATTTTTTATTTTTTGGTACCAGGGATCCAACTCACCATAATTTTTGATGCATAGTCTGGTAGTTTCAAAATTATTTCATGTACCCTGAAGCCTAGAACAATGTATACCTTTTTCTCTTGAAACAATTCAGGGATAGGTTATAGCCAAAAACTAAGAGTCAAGTGGATGGGGCCCATCCTACATGGAATTATTAATGCTCATATGTGCTGTGGCCACAAACAGGTTTAAAGCCACACTGGTTTATAATTTGATTAGCATCAACCAGAAATACCTCTGTGCCCTTATTTCCTACAAGCTGAGTATTGATCTTTTGCAATCACATTTCTTCCCCCAGAACATGTCTGCTTTCTAACTGCTCCTTTTCCTGTGTGCATCCCAGGTTCTCTGCATCATGGCATTGCAACATGTGTTTTCAGCCAGATTTTGGCCTGAATTTGACTGAAACTGAACTTAACAGGCAGTGGGAAAGTGCTATTGATCAATGCTGTCCAAATCCTTGGGCTGCACATTCTTTCTCCACTCTTGCTCATTTTCAGAGGCAAGTAGGTAAGGTAAAATAGTGATAGTCAAACCGAACTTTTCATGAATTCTTGTCCTTTGTCAGGATATATCTCATGCAATCACTAAAAGAAACCTGTACTGTAGTCAACATTCCCATGTCACAGAGAAAGCTTAGGTAACTTGTTCAAAGTCACATAAATGATCACTTGCAGATCCAGGACTTAAACAGATCCATTTGACTGTGCAATTCCTCTTCAGAACAAGAAACTTCACTGCTTTACATTCTCTGCTTGTGTTAAATGCCATGATATTAAAAGATGGTCACAGAGAATGGTCCCCTCGCCACCTTGAGGTCACTCTCAAGATGGGACTGTTACTGAAAGAGCCCTTTGGCTTCCATCCAGCCTGAATTCTCCCAGGGGAAGAGACTTTAGGGGAAGTTGATTTCCCTTTCCACTTCCTCCCAGTAGCCCTAAGACCTTCAGATGGCCATTGCTCTCAGGTGTGCAGGGACAGGGCTGCACTAGGTAGAAAGGTGCCTGCAGTTTCTAGCTCTTCATGTAACCTGTGGCACTCAGGCACTTGGCTTCATTGTGGCCTCCAAGTTAGTAAACCCATCATTCTGTCATCGTGACACCCACCTAACCTGAAGCCCAGAACAATGTCCATGTGGATTGGGCTGCCATTGGCTGTACAGTGTGGCAAAAGTCTCATATACCTGATGCTGTTTGACCTCCATGGAGCTCAAAGTCTCTCTTTTCATTGGGATAATTGACCATTTTACAGAGAAATGCCTCAGGTTACCCAGCCAGTGATAGGAAGTGCTGGACTTAAGTTCAAGTCTGCTGACCTCCTGTGAGGCTTCCTTCTATCCCATCAGAAATAAACATCCTTGACCTTTTCAGCACTCTGAGCTCACTCCTATGACCATCCTGACCATGGCTATTTATGCCCATGTTTTTTGCTGAGGGGTTTTGTGAATGCAGAAGGTGGAGAGAGTCCACTTTCATATGCATGGCTCTCCCAGTGGCTGCATACTTGTCAGAGCAGGCTACCCAGAGAGGGCTGCTGCAGAGGCACAGGTGAAATATGCTGTCTTGTGAGTCTGATTGTTGGGGTTCATCCCCTGTTTTTGCGGCACAGGATGTGAATTGTAAGATTAGGTATGGAGTCCTTAATTTTGTATACCTTGGCTGCTTTGGGCTTGCTTTTTATATTTCAAATTCCTCTTTTGTGGCCATTAAAATCTAGAGTAATAATGACACAGATACTATACACCAATCTGTGTGTCTTACAGAAACCTCATTTCTCAGTTAGATAACCAAATAAAACACCTACCTCAAATTCAGCATCTGGAGAGGGATTTTACTAACATTTCATTTTACTGAACATTTTACCAATGAAACACAGTAAAGACAAAATAGACTTATACTACAGAGAAATACTTTTTGTCACTGTATTTACTAGAAAGCAGATTGGAGGGAAAATGCCCTGTGGGTTTGTTTTTTTTTAAAACTGTTTTACTCTTGGTGTGTGTAGCAGAACTTTTGTCTCTATACCTTTAATTTTGAGTACTTGAGTGAATTCACAATTCCTGTGAGTGTGAAAAACACATTTAAAAATGTTTAATTGTGGTCCTATTGTTATGAACCATCATTCCACTTTATTTCCTTCCATGAGTCATTAGGCCCTGAGTTATACAGATGAAAGAGTGACAAGACCACAGGGGCAGGGGAGGATGGGATGGGGACCTAGGGATAAAGAGCTCTTCTCTGTCCAACCTGAGAGGGTCTCTCAGCACTTCCTATCCTGCTGCTTGCACACATGGCACACACAGAACTCCTTCGAACTCTGGGAGAACAGAGGTCGTTGCTGCATTTAAAAATATACGACAGGAGTTGGTTGTAAGAGGCAAACGCTGGATCTGAATGTGCTGAATCTTTGTACTTGACAATGTTCCCAGAGTTTGAGAAGGAGTTTGAAGAGTGGCCAAGTGAAATCTTAAATGCCTCACATTTAAACAGATTTGACACTAAGCCAATCTCCAACCCTTCTGGTGCTAAGAAACACGAGGTGAGAGGATAAGTTTCCAGCAGATAAAAGATCTTTGGGGATTTTCAGCCCCACCTTCTTCTCTGGACACTATAGTGGGCAGCAGGTACTCAAGAGCAGGAAGTACCAACGCAACCCTTGTCTCTGCCTTCTCCCACCTTCCAATTTGTTTTCCCCTTTGATTTAGAAAGCTATCTTTTAGGGATAGAGATGTACCTGAGTGATAAAGCACTTACTTAGGTAATGTGGCTGAGGTCCTGGGTGGTGGCCCAGCATTATAAAAAAAAGTCATTATAAAGCTAGATTTTAATAAGAAACACTATGAGAGTGAGAAAATGTAAGTGTTGTTTTGGGTAAGATGCTGCAGATTGCATGTCAATGTGGTGAGGCATTTGTGTCTGACGTTCTTTAAATGTTATCAAATAAGTGGCTGCCAGCATGTTGTCCCCATATTGCATACATCAGGTTGACATATGGACATCTCACACCCGGCTTTATTTTCTTAGAATGTGAGAGCTGCAAGTGAACATTCAATCACAGTCTCTTATTTTCAAGATGAAGGAACTGAAGCCCAGGAAAGTGGTTATCAGAGATGGTTCTCAGCAGTGGCACCAACATCCTAGCTCTACCTCCCAAACCAGTCCCACCACTGCACTTCAGAAATTGTTCTCTATCTCCAAAATAGGATTAGAAGGCTCATCTAAGTTTTTCTTAGAATATCTGCTCCCTCTTCTCTCCTCCAATAAGACACAACTGCCCACTGATGTCACATTTCCACAGCTAGTGTCCCTGGAATAAGAATGTGAGACACCTCTAAAATGCCTTTCTGTACCAAATGCTACTCGAAACCCCTGAATTAGCCCACTTGAGCATCCTGATCAATCTGTGAAATAGCTGCTTTTATGATCATCCCATCATATAGGTCAGGAAACTGAGCCCCTGCGGTTAAAAAGGGTTTAGGTCCCACAGTTGGAGACTGAACACAGGCAGTCTGGCTTAGGGGACCAGATTAATCCTCTTTCCGTGGGGCTGTGCACTTCTTCTGGTCATGGACGGGCAGCTGCATGACACATCGCCTCCACAGAAGGGAACTGAAAGCAGGCAGGGCAGGAGCCCAGGAGACTGTTTCTGAGCTCAACTCTTCCTGCTCATTGGCTACACAATCCTTGGAAAATCTGCGGATACTTCAGTTGAGCCTGGCACACAATGAACACTACATAAGTGTTCACTGATTTGGTGCTCATCTAGAGATTATTCCTCCAGGATCATATTTCTGTAAAGTGCCAAATGCAGTATACACCTAGTGTATGCCAGTATCACTAATCATGGGAATAGAATGGGTTCAGGTTAGCTCAAAAGTGAATGGAAAAGGGCAGAGGGCGGGAGTGGGAGGAGAAGCGGTGAACTGAGGGCCTTGCAGAGTGTGCCTTTGCATTGGTTTGTGAACCGTGAAATGCAAACTGAATTGTTGGGGGGTGGTCATGGGGGCAGCCCCCAAATAATTTTTCATGGGGAGAAACACTTCCCCATTCTAAACTTTCTGGAAACCATCTCTAACACTTCTAGAGAAAACATTGCCTGCTGTAGTCAAAAGTTGGTTCAGGATCCCAAGATCAGACATATGATCCAGGCTTGGGCTGGCTTGGATCCTGCATTCTGCAGGTGAGTGGTCAGAGGTTCATCTCCTGTGCTTTGAGTATGAGGGGCTCAAGCTACTATGGGGATGTAATGACCAAGTCCAGGACAGCTGCCATCCTGTGGGGTGTCAGTGTTTTCTCTGGGGCTCCTTACAGGCTTGGCCCTGAGCTTGTCTGTGGGGCATCATGCTCTGAGGCCCTCTGCCCTATTGGGCCTCTTTCTCACTTCCTTGAAGCAGGTCTGTGGTCCTTCTCTGCAGAATTCTGCTCCTTTTTCTTCTTTTTCTCTAACCTCTGCTGTGTCAGTCACTCTCTTTGTCTCTGGTACAAAATACCTGACACCTGTAGCTCAAATAAGGAGAGTTTATTTTGATTCATGTTTCAGCCCATAGTTGACTGACTTCAATATAGGACATCATGGCAGCAGAGGCACAGTGGAGGTAAAGCATATCTGAAAGGCAGAGAGAGAGGGAAAGGCCTGGAAGGGAGATGCAACCTTCTGGGTGACACACCCAGTGGCCTGCCTCTTCCAACCAGCGCCTACTTCCTAAGAGCAAGTCAGCTATGATGCACCTCTAATCCAATCACATTCCAAAGGTCCACCAATTACCACATGAGGTAAACATCGAAATATAAGCTGTAATACCACTGAACTTTTTTTTACACCACTTCCTGTCCTCCGTTGTTTTCCTGAGCTGACACAAAAAGGGTAGAGTTTAGGATTGTCATGTGCAAGACCCCCCCCCCCCAACTCCCCAATATCCAGATTCCAAATGGTGACTTTCTGACCTAGTCTGAGTTCTCTGCCATTGTCACATAGCCTTAGTGGGCTGATCAGCACCACTGATGTGGTCCCTTGGTACAGGCAGACTTCCCGCTCCATCCCAAGGGCTCTCTTCTTGAGAAGCACAAACTCTGGTAGCGGCATGTGTAGAAGCACACAGATAGATTGAAAATGAAAACAGCCTATAAGTCATAAGCTTCTGAGAGAAAAGACAGAAAGGGGCTTGGCTGCTACTGGGCAAAGTAGAGAAGCCTCAAATGAGCAGGGCTCTTCCCTGCATATCTCTAGGGGCCGGGGAGGCCAAGGCAACCTTGACAGTCCCCATGTGTTTTCTTTCCTGTCCTTGCTCTGGCTCTTTGTGACTGGGGATGCCTTCTTTCTGTCCTCCTAGAAGTTCTTCTTTTCTTTTTCTGGCTCATTTACATGTTGGCATGTTCCCATCTGGTGTCGTCTTTCTGCTGTCTCTTTTCTTTTCAGTGTAACAATGAATCCCAAAGGGAGAGGGAACCCAGCCATCCCAACAAAGCCTGTCCACATGAGTGAGGCTGCAGGCTCCCTGTAGACAAAAGCTACCTTCTCCAGTGGGCTGGGAGCTGTTGGCAAGCTCCCATCACCTCTCTGCTCCACAGAAAGGTTTCCAGGAGAGACAAGAGAGCTAGGAAGAGTGCACTTGACAGGACCCAGTCCAGGTTTCCTCCTCCCCCTTAGAAGCTTCTGCATTCACAGGAGTCTCTGTTCAGCTGGGAAGTGACACCCAGGCCTGGTGCCTTTCCCTCTTTCTCCTCATGTGGTCAAGCTCTGAGGTCTTTGAGAATCAATGAGCTCTCCTTTAGGCTAGCTCACAATAGCTCCTCCCTGTTTGAAACTAATAACAATCTCTTTTGGGGCTTTTCCTACTAAATCGCAAGCTGATTTTTAAAGTAACAGTGTTTCATTTCCTCGATTAGTCTGTAAAGCCACTGAAAGTTGGGAAAACATAGAGGTTAGCAACTCCAGGACCAGTTCACTGCTATAACCCTGAAGCTATGTCCCCAAAATTCTCCTCCCAGCTGTAATTATCAGCAAGTAGAGTTTTTAAAAATTTAAACACTGTGTTTTTGCCCAAATATGTACAAAGGTATATTGTATAAACATTTAGTACACTTGTGTAGTGTATATAGTACGCCTGTATAGTATATATGACATAGACATTGTATCATCATACAAATGTATTAAGAATCAATAATGCCTTCAGTGCCTAATTAAATAGGAGTTTTCTAAAAGTTTTTGATACTAGTCATGAAGTGACCTCTCATTATTCTGTCAATGCCTCTTCTGAGGAAACAGTAAATAAAGAAAGGCTGGCAAAGTTCACAGACAGCTGGATGTGAAGAAGGAAAATTCTTGTGAAAAGACCACCTTGCCCTTATATATGGGTCACAAGAGAGTGTGTGTGTGGTCACAAAACTTGGAAGGTGGAGGTGTCAAAAGGAAGAAAACCACTCGAATAATTTCTGCTTCAAATTGGCTCACAGAGGAGTGGGAAATACAGTTACAGAGAGGCAGATAGCTCTGCTTGGATAGAAGGCAGCCCAAGGACCTGGTTGCTGGAGGATTAGGTCCAGAACTTAATTTCTGAGGCTTCCTTAGAAAACGACACCTGCCCATGGGAGGAGGGTGTGCTAGCAGAAAGCAGCAGAATGTCTCATGAACCCTAAGGAGGTCCAGTTCCTAGAATGTAGGAAGTCGCACTTTGAAGTCCAATTTGTCTGAACTTATTGAAACCTCCTAGGGCACTAATCTGGCCCAGCAGGACAGACAAAGGGAATTGGGAATTTTGATGTTTGTCTTTGGAGGAATTCAGGTGTTGATCCAAATCTGCAGAAGCCCATTTGTAAAAAGGCATCACGATTCTGGATAAAAGAGCCATGTGCTTATCTGTCTCCCTTGCTCTACTGTTAGCAAGCAAAGTGTCAAAAAGCAACCTCTCAAAGCTTCTAAGAAATGAGAATTAACTTCATACATGTCCATTTTAAAACTGAGAAACATTTTTTTCTTTTTTCTCTAAGTAAGTTATAGAATTACTGATGATTACTGAGTAAGAAAGTGCTGGGTTCCTACATAACTGATTTCTATTTAATTCTTCACTCAAGTCATATAGTAAGGTCACTGAAGTGAGAGAAACTTGACATGCACTTCTAATAATTGATTCATGGGCTTTATTGTGAGGAAGTTCCTTAAAGGACTTTATTGTCATGTAACCCTACATCAAACTCTCAATAATTTTATACACAAATGAAATCAAACAGTGAATGTCAACTCAGATGAATAAAAGAGCTCAATGCAGCAAAGAGACAGAAATTCTAAACAACATTCAGGAGAGTGAAATTAATTTCTGAAATCCTACCCTGCATTTGATACTAGAAACTCATGATCATTTTCCATGAGATTTAATTACAAAAAGTGAATGAGAGTAACTACTAATTTTTTCCCAATGGGGACTGCAATTGCTGAGTAGGGAGATGATAAGAGCCTTAACAATAGCCACCACAATCTCATCTTTTCTAAGGTGTCAGGTGTGTACCATGGTGGCGAATGAAAAACTACCATAACACACAACAGAAAAGGAACATTCTTGTCTCACCATATATGAGGAATTATTGGTAAGTGTGGTGTCCCTGTTTATTTTGGGAGGTAAACACCAAGGTTCTAGGTACCTTTTAAAGGATTTTACAGACATATTTCATATCAGACCTGAATTCACAAAACCCAGTCCAACCACCTGTTCCTAAGTCCACATCCCTGCAGTTTGGCAAACAGTAGGACAGTACCAGAGCCAGCACCCTTAGGTACATCAAATGTTCTTTCTTGGTGAGGTCTTTATGCCAGTGTACATGCAAGGGACTCTTCTGTCAGCAGGACAGTTCCCTATCTTCACAAGGCTGAATGGCTATGACAGGCATTTTTTGGCAGTAAAAAAGGCTTTTTGCTTATAATCTGTAATAATGCTGCTAAGAAAGTATTCTTTCTTGACTGATGAAGAGAGTGAATTGAGTGTGGGTACTCAGTTCTGACCCAGATCTCCAAACTCCTGTGGAGAAGAACTACTTCTTGGATAGTGACATTCCCGACCTGTCTCAGGCTCAAATTCTTCCCTCCAAAAGCCATGTGAGGGCAAAGGCCCATGACCCTCACACTCCAGAGCTGTGGGGAAAGCCGTTGGCTCCTGTTCTGTGGGTCAGAGGTGTGATCCACTGGGTTAATTTCATTTAAGTTAATGCTGCTGAATGACTGAGCTATTTTGCCCTCCATCCCAGCAGTGTCGTTTCTTCTATAATGTACCACTAAAGCACATTTTCTCACAAAGAATCTACTTGGTCTAACTAAGCAAGGGGTTCAGAGACTCCTACTTAAGACTCTTACTCATTAAATAAGAGTTATGATTTAGATCTATGACATATTCCCTCAATGACTGAATGGTGTGGATGCTATGCTCATCAGTGGACTTGTCTATTGGTGAGCTGCGTAGCTAAATGTGCTGTTTGGGAATGGAGCCTGGCTGAAGGTGAATCACTGGGAGTGTGACCTGGAAAGGTGTACTCTTGTTCGTGGCTCCTTCATTCTCTCTTTCCACTTTCTGTCCACTAGCTATGGGGTCTGTAATTTTCCTGTACCACATATTTTCCTTTTCTTTTCTTTAAAAATTTTTAATAGAACATGCTTGAAGTACAGTGTTTGCATTCCTTGTGTAAAGTTGGTACTTGTATATAACACATCTTAATTCCTTTTTTCATCCTCTAGCTTTACCCTCTCTCTCCTCGTCCCTACATCTCTTGATCTCCATCTCCTTTAAAAAAGCTCCACAGCCCTAGTTACTATTATGTAACTTTTATTTTGTTATTTATAATTTTGGATTCTCATGTAAGAGAAACCATGTGATATTTATGCTTGTGTATCTGATTTATTTCAGTTAACATTATGGTCACAAGGGTATCGATATGGCAGAGTAGTACTCCATTATATGTGAATGCGATATTTTCTTCATCAGCTCATCTGTTGATGAGCTTATAGGATCCTTTCAAGATTTAATTATTATGAATTGTGCTTCTATAAGCAAAGGTATGCCTGAAACACTGTAATATGATATCTTTAACTCAAGAGCAAAGTGGGAGGCATCAAAATCCTAGACTTGAAGTTATATTACAGTGCTATAGTGATAAAAACTGCATGGTCTAGGCACAAAAATAGATGTAAGTAACAACAGAACAGAATAAAGGATGCAGAAACAATCACAAGCATATTAAACAATTTGATCTTTGACAAAGGGGCCAAAAACATATGAGAAAGATAATCTCTTTAATAAATGGTGTTGGGAAAACTGGCTGTCCATATCCAGAACACTGAATCTAGACCCATATCTCTCATCATTAAAATGGATCAAAGAACTAAATGTTAAAGCAGAAACATTTGACCCACTTAAAAGATAAAACTCTTGAAGTCACAGGCATAGATAGGAGAGGACTTTCTAAACAGAACTCTGGTTGCATAGGAAATAGTACCCAGAATCAACTAGTGGTATCATATCAAATTAAAAAGCTTCCATGCAGCAAAAGAAACAACTTCATATGTAAACTATACAAAGAACTAAAAAAAAAAGTGGACTTCTCCAAATAAAAGACCCAATCAAAAACAGGCAAGTGAAGTAAATAGACAATTCACAGAAGATAAACAAATAGCCAGTAAGTGCTTGAGGAAATGCTCAATATTGTTGGTCACTAGAGAACTGTAAATTAAAACAACACTGAAAGAATAAATCAACAAATTAAAACAACACTGAAGGAATAAATCAAATAATAACAAATACTGACAAGGCTTTGGAGAAACAGGAACTCTTTTACATTGTTGATGGGAAGGCAAAATAGTACAAGCATAATAGAAATCAGTATGGAGATACCTCAAAAAACTAAAACTAAATATTCCATTGGACCTAGCTATTTCCTTCCTTAGAGAGTCCATCACACACTTTCACTGTGTTGTTTCTTCCTTGGAGACAGCCAACCATGGACTAAACCCACTGAAACTGTGAACCAAAACCTCTCTCTCTTTTAAATTGTAGATGTTGAGTATGAGGAATGAGTAAGGTGACCAATAAACATTTTGGTACTAAGAGTTGGATGGGTTCTATGACTCTACAGGATCATATTGTTCAAAAGTGGTTTATGAGGAGTTTGAAAAAGTTTAAATGTGAGCTTAGAATGCAGTATGCAGAAATTTATAAGAGACTCTAGTTAGAGTTCAAAAGGCCAGAATGCAGTGAGAATGTGGGTAGTAAAGGCCAGGTTCAGGAAGTTTCAGATGGGAGTGTGAACTTTGTTGAACATTGAACTAGAGGCCATTTGTGTTGCACTCTGACAAAAATCTTATCAACATTTTCCCCATTTCCTAAAACTTTGCATGAGGTTAAATTTAAGATGGTGGACTAAATAATCTGGTGGAGAAAATCTCAGGGTAGTCCAATATGTAGGCTGTTGTATAGGTACTTTTGAGTCTTTTTAAATCTGGTTTTACAGTAAAAATCAGAAATTAAAAGCAAAATTAAATCATTTTAATAACTTACAGCCTAGTCAGAAAGGAAATACCTCAAATTTGGGTCATGCTGAGTGTGGCTGCTGTAAGACAAGCATTAAAAAGAATCCATGCATTTTATATTAGGACAGTAGGAAAGATGGCTTAGAGGCATCTTAGGAAACAGCAAGACCCCACCCATCACAGGTTTGAAACTGTACAGTTGTAAATCTTTCATTTGAGAAGAGAGCCCCTGGTCCTCTGGCTCAAGAAAGGCCTCCAAGGCAATTAGTTCTTTGGGATTCATTTATTGTGTTCATCCTTACAGGCCCTCAGGAGCTACTGTAGCTATGGCCTAAGGGGGCCTGTAAACTGCTTGAGCTAGTGGCAGACCTTGGCATCATCCATGTTGTGCTGGTTTTACAGGCATGCTGAATGTAAGAGTTATAGGATCAAAGGAGTTTTCACCCAGATTTCAAGGTAAACCTGGGAGGCCAGGCAGTATACCCTTCACAGAACACTATGTGAAGTTATGAGAGTAAATCCAGAATATCAGTGAAGATCCAAGGTTGTTGGGGATGTAGAAAATGTGGAATGTCTGCTGAGAAAAACCTTAAGCAGTGAGTAGCCTGGTAGCCTGGTTAGCCTGAGAGAAGCCATATGAGCTGGAACCAGCAACATTTTAGGAGTGGGATCCTCCAAACTATTTGGAACTTATGACTTACCATAACTTACACGTCATGTTAGACATGCAGGTACAGGATTTACTGTTTCCCCTGCTGAGTTTTGGTCTTTCTTTGATCTCATTTCCTTCTATCACCTTAATTCTCACTTTTGGAATAGAAATATTTAACCTATACCATTGTATGTTGAAAGTATTTAACCTAGTATTTAATTTTTACAAGACTAAAAGTTTTCCCTGAGTATTAAAGAAGGCTTTGGATTTAAACTTTTCAGTAATGCTGGAACCATTAAGTCTTTGGCAACTTCTAGGGGTGGACTAAATGCATTTTACACAATAAGATAGATATGAATCTTTTAGGGGCTAGAGGCAGAGTATTACCGTTTAGATCTAAAACTATGAGCTCAAGTATATCTCTCCTTATTTATGTTACAGATGCCAGATACTGTGTCTCAGTGATAGAAAAGTGACTAACTAATACACTAACTAAATTGTTATTTAACTATATAGAAGAGTGTCTACTATCCCACTTCCTGACAGTAGATGGTAAGAAAGAAATAAAAGTTAGGCAGGAAACATGGCTACATTGTATTAAATTCCATTATGCTAGTTGCTTTGGGAAAGAAGAAATTAAGAGATGGAACAGAAAAGTCACTCTGTGTAGTGAGGTACATTGGTTGGTGGATGGTTTAAGGTGTGGAGTCAGCATTACAATCATAATAGACCAACTTGCTTCAACTTCAGTAGCAGTGTACAAGCAGTTACATGTGGTCTTATCTGAAGATAAGTGAATAACAGATGTACAGGGCTACAAATTTGCTGAATTTCAGCTATATGCATAATGAGAGTAAAATATGAATATTATAATTTTTTCATTTCCCCACAGGTGAGTGGCTGGAACTCCACAACCTCTTAGGTTCGTTTTTAACTTTAACTTTACTGAGATCAGCCCATGTTTGAGATCATGTTCCTTCTAGAAGGAGATATTTTTGACTGTTTCTGATTTTTCAAGGAAAGTGAGGGGAGGGGTGCAGGTCTCCATGTAGTGACAGAGAAAGCTGAGAGGTGAGGGGAAGAAGGCACTGCTACCTAAAGAAGGCATCATCTTCTCATATGTCTAGAGACCCTAGATGTGTTGGTAAGTTTAAAGATTCATCAGGAGGTCAAGATCTATTTTGCCTGGATGTCTGTGGGCAGTTGTCCTCCTGAGGTAGCTCATGTTATAGTCAACTGCACTTGTAGGTCCCCAAATGTGAAGGCTTGACTCTGATCCCAACACCACAGGCAGACAATAGGCAGACAAAGGTGAAAAAAAAAATGGGTAGCAATGTCAAATAATATGACTGCCTACAAATAAGAATGTGCACTTTTGCTAAGGTGTAAGTCCTTTTAGAAAAATCACTGGGGATCCAGAGCAGTTTATTCCTGATTGTGGGACTCACAAAACACTAGGTATCCTCTTAGGTGTCATTCTGTAATTTCTATAGGATGAACATAGCTGATGGGTAAGTCAGCTCTTACTGCAGCCAGGAAAGGGGTTTAAATCAGCCCCCTAATCTTGAACCCAGCTAGGAATATGCTTGGATGTGTTTGTGTGTGAATGTTCTATCTCCAGAGAGTGGATCTGTTACTGCTTCTGGGATGTTTTCAGGTAAACCAGTGCAGATGGCATTAAGCTATTTCAAAGCTGGCTGAATGTGATTTCCACACCTATTCATTTTTAATTTAAGTCTATTTAAACTTTGAGGACCTTTCCATTGCTAATTTGTTATGGAAATATTAATGAACAGTTCTTTTTTATTGCAAGGACACTGCTTTTTTTGAGTGAGATGAATTAGCACAAGTGAGATTAGAAAAAGTCTGTAAAGTGGTCCAAGGCAGTTAGGGGTCACATGAGTGTTTGGGAAAGGAACTGAGACACTGTACAAATAGCTTATCTGTGTCCTCTATTGCAGTTGTTGATAAAGCAGTCACAGGCTTGCTCTCTCTGGTCTGCAACTAATTCTAGGGACAAATTTCATAAAATGGGATCATGTATAGGAGCTCAGATCCAAATGCACTGTAAAATGCCAAAGCTTAAAAAATGTTCATTTCCATTACTTTATATATTCCCATGGTTTCTTTCCCTTCCAAGTAGTAATAACTGCAAAGAGCAGGAGATAGAAGGGGGACTAGGTAAGCATGCCGGGCTGCTGACAAATGAAGTCCCAGGCCTAATTTTCCCTAAAAGACTTCCTAAAGGGCTGGTTAAAGCAGCCAACCTTTGTGAACAGTTTTTAAAGATATTCCCTCTCTTACTTGGAAGGAATAGTGCATTTTATTCACTTTACATCTTTATAGGCATTGTGAACACCAATGCTCCTGACATAAAATTTTTAAACATTTAAAATAAAGAAAATAATGGAGTGTAAATGAAAAATCTACAACAAGCCAGAGTGACTTTTTCAGAGTTACTTTTTAAAAATAACATTATATCTACTTTATTCTCTTTTCTAACCATTTTTCATGAAAAGTAAATGCTGGAAAATAGATCTTTTATTGCTGGATTTATATTTTTAATGAATTCAACTCTTCACACTAAGGTTAAAAGTTGAAGAGTAAAGCGAAAAGTGGGTTTTGTGGTTTTAACATTTTTCACAATGATGCTTTCAGGTAATGAGTGTATTCTCATATGGTCTTGTTCTTCCAAGTATCTGGTTAGCTCACAGGAGCCTTGTTACTAACTGTAGATAAAAGAAACATGAAGAATCTGGACTGAGCCTCTCAGATATCTTCTAGTAGGCATTGTCGCTATCAACAGATATTTATAGAGTACTGGCCTGCTTGTGCTCTATCAGGATAACAAAGCCTTCATTTTCAAGTCTGGTCCATGCTTTAAAAAACTTAAAAACACTAGGTTTTGTCACTGTAGCTAAGAGTCAGATCCCCAAAAAACTGAAGGTATGAACTGAGCTATGTTCTGAGACTCACCCCTGGGCATAGGAAATGGTAAAAATCAGGCCCTGGTGAAATCATACCTGGGATTTTGATCTTCATTGAGAATATCATGCTCTTTCAGAGTTCAGACTGCAAATAAGTCTGTACCATGTCACTACTATAAAACTATGTTAAGCATTTTCTGGAAAGTCAATACTTGGAAGGTTGGTCAAAGTGACTATGGTCAGGCAGGCAGACATATTGCAGCTCTTAGAGGCAAGTTTGCAAGCTCTGCTTCCTTATAATTGTCCTTGACACAGAGTGAGTCGTGCCCTGCTCTGTGGCCCTGCCACTCCGGTCTGAGTCTGAAAACAGCCCATGACATGTTCCAAGGGTCCAGGTCCCTGACTGTGCAGTTCCTTGACTAGGAATCAGGTGGAGGAACCTACTGGAAATCCAGATTATCAATCCTCCTTTGAGAATCCACTCAGTTTCCTCCATTATGTCTGATAGTGATATCTTAACATGCTTCTCTATTTATTCCTAAGCAACATCATGTGTGAAACAGATTTCTCATAGACTATCACTTAAAGAAGGAAGCTTGCATGAGGATGGCCTTGAAGCTTTGCTCGTGCGACCCAGACATTGGTTAAAATATTAAACAGACTCCACATCTACTTGGCTTCTAAGGAATGGAAGTATGGATCTCAGAAACAGACACGCAGGTTATGATCCTTCAAATCTAAGACTATTCATGTAGGGCAGACTCTGAAAATTTGGTCAGAGAATATTAAAAATTGATGCTAATACCTAGATTCCAGAATTATGCCTTTTTGACAGGAGGTGCTACTACAATATTTCCAACAGATTCTGGCAGAGTTGTCATTAATCAGTGGAAGTGGAGTCTGCCCTTTTCTGAGACCGTGGGCAACAGTTTTGGGAAGATCACTGGTTTGCAGTGTTAGGAAAGTGGCTAGACAAGAGTCATGACATATGAATGAGGGTTTTATGATGTACAGATGAGGGTTCTATGATATAAACATGGGCTTTCATGATGTGTAGATGGAGATTCCATAATGTGTAAGTGTGGAGGTCCAACATCTAAGAACTAGAATTTCTGTGTATATATATATATATATACACAGAAATTCTCTCTATATATATTTCTCTCTCTCTCTCTATACATACATATATATATATTCTCTAACCTATAGGTAGGAGCTTTATGATATGTAGATGAGCAGTTCATGATATACAGGCAGAGTTCCTCAGAAGACAGGGTTTAGGTAGATCAGGAAGGCAAAGCAGCTTTTATAGTCATTCTTGGAACATTTTCTTTTGATTTTATCCTTAGTCCAGAGCCCAACCAAGACACAACTTAATTTCATAAAACTGCCTGTGGTTCCTGGTCCTGAGTCCCAGTGCCACACTTGGCCCCCACCTAACTGTGGGGTGCATATCTTGAGGAGTCTGGGAGAGAGGATAATGGGCCCCATGGCATGGTGGCAGGCTGTGGTATGATAAATGGCCCGAAACCTCCGCGCAGCTCTGTGCCCTTCATCATCCAGTCGGAGTGGTTAGCAGACTGTCAGAGAAAAATAATTTAGCAGCCGTGGCTTTAACTGATGTGCTGTATTCTGGGGTCAAATGACTATTACAAAGTACTAGCACTGCCTGGTTTTTCCATCGTGAGAGCTCAGGGTTGACAACATAAAAGAAGGAGGCATCACACCTAGAATTCACTGACATCCTTCAATTTCACACAGCGGGACACAGGAGGGAGAGATGGTAGTGGTGGGGAGAAAGGACATTTCTCATTAAACACAAAAACCCCAGGCTTGGCAAGAGTACAACAGCAAAGGGGAGACCCCTGCAAAGCACTGTGGAAGGCTTCTCAGAGATGTGGCAAGAGGCTCCAGCTGACCAAGGTCAAATCAAAGGTCATAGGTAGCATTGAAGGAGCTCATTTCTCTGCCCAGTGCTGTTCCATGGATCAGGGACAATGTGCTCCCATGGCTGTTTTGGCAAATTTATATTCTAATAGTAGAGACACAGAGCAGAAAGGAAGAAGAGAGAAAAATTTAAAAAGGTGGAGGCATAAGAAAGAGAAAGCAAGGTCACAGAATTTCTCACCAGGAGGTACACAGAGAGGTATGAAGAAGCTGCTTGTGTGTTTCCAGAGCCATGCTTTTCCTTGGACTGTGTACATATCTGGGGTGAGTTGAAATGTAAGAGCAGTGGAGAGTACAGCCTAAACTCCTTCCACTTGCTCCTTAATAATCACTGGATGGTCAATATATGCTGAAATTAAGTGAATGAATGAAAAGTAGAGATAGCAGGAGAAGCAGTCATCCCTCCATCACACCTCTTTATCTATTTATATTCTCTCTGTTCACTCGTCCAAGCTTTGTGAGAAGCAGAGTGCCTACTTTCCCACATTTGGCCCATTGACTACCTGCTTACAGTCATGTACGTATTGACTGAGTTAATGCATACATGAAGCCACTTGAAATCATGATTAAAGGTGGAGGATTTCTGTATGCATTTTGTGTCCCCACACTGAATTCCTGAGCAGCATCTGAGGTTGGGGGTGGTACCTTGAATTCTTTAACAGGTTTATGATCTCCCAAGACAAAATAATGGATTCTATTCTAGGTGCAGCAATGTAGTGATGGTAGCGATCATAGCAATAGCTTACAATTATTAAGTACTTAGGATGAATCCCGCACTGGGCTAAGTGCTTTTTAACTATGTAAAGTGTTTCTTGCCTTGATTGATGCCCACGATGAATAAAGATAATTTTCTGTATCTACTACATTAGTGATGCCCACAAATAATTCTCAAAATGATAAGAGAAAAGACAATTTGCATAAATAAGCAATTACAAGACTTGTCAGTATAAGGCTGTTTTAAAATGGTCTGAGAATAGTTCCTGCCACACAGGCAGTACTAAAAATACTTCTTGAGTGAGTGAAGGTAAACTCATGTAAAGAAGCAAAACCAAAACTGTGCATGCAGATTCCTGAGAGTGGATCCTGTTTGTGGGGCAGAGGGAGACTCTGGTCCCTACTTCTCACTCCAGTCTCCTCTGCCTTCCAGCATGCATTTCCCCCTCTGATCCTTGGGCTCTGTGGAGTCCTACCCAGGGAACCTCTACCTGGCCTCAACTAGGCCCTCGGAAGCATTGACCTCCAATGGGACAAACTCTGCTTCTTTTTCTTTGGCCTACCTGGCTAGAAACAGCCCAGACTACTGCTTAATACATTTTTCTTCTCACTCCTTTCTCCTGCCTACTGTTAACGAAGGGCCTGCACATGAAACCTGCCCTTTCAGCAGGGCAGGCCATTCAGTGGAGACAGAAAATGTCCCATCTATCTGGTGGCTACTTGCTTTCTGGCTAGTGGCTGCCCTGGTAGTGGGCACTGTTGCTGTAAAAATTACTCTGGCTTTATGAATTCTTTCATCACCTTTGCTAAATTGGAGTGCTGACATTCTCTTTCCTTTCTTCTACATTCACACGATTTTCTCTCTTCCCAAAGCCTGGAAATTTCCCTAAGATTAGGAAGGGGGCCTTTCCAGGACAATCAGTGCTACAGCCATTGTCCACTCCTGTGGCTGAGAGAGCAACCCCAGCTCACCTCCATCCCACCATCCCTGTACCTGGCAGGCAGCGACCTGAGAATTCTCACCTGTGGTAAGAGGTTACTTTTACTCCTGCTTGGGGTGTGGCCAGGCAGCCTGATGTCGAAGAGGGCCTGTAGGGCAGCCTGTGCCGCCTGGCCCTTGGCTAGCTTCTTGCTACGTCCCGAGCCTTCGAACGTCCTCCCGTCCACGCACACGGCCATGACAAAACTCTTGGTGCGGGGTTTCTCGGCAGTTTCCGAGAGGCACACGTACCGCAGGCCGGAGCGTAGCTCATTCAGCACGACCACCGGGTTCCTCTCTCCTGGGGCTGTTGGAGCAGGCCAGGGCCGGTCCGGCCGGGCTGGGCCCATGAGGTCCAGGGTGTGGTAGAGTAGGCGCCCTCTCCGGTAGGCGGTGGACAGCAGCTCAGGGTCCACGGGCCTACAGGATGGGAAGCCCTCACTGGGCGCCGAAGGCTCAAACTGCTTGAACAGCGTGTCTGGAAAGTCAGCCTGGTCTGAAGTGAAGTCTGTACACAGGCTGGTGCTGCTGCCCATGGCCAGGTGGGCCTGGCAGGCATTGGGGAACTGCACGAAGGACTTCAGTGCCAGCTCGGCCGCGCGCATCTTGGCTTTCTTCTTGGTGGGCCCTGTACCCTCAAATGTGAGTCCGTTCACTTCCACTGCCACTGCAAAGACTGGGGCGTGTACCGGCCCTGTCTGCGACACCATCCGGTACTGTAGACCTGGCTTCAGCTCATGCAGCTGGACGAGTGCATTCTTGGGTGTCATTGACCAGGACAGCTTCTTCCAGATGAGCTGGAGTTTGCAGAAGTGGCCCCCATTCCCTTCTTCCAGGGGTCTTTTTCTTTTGATGCTGGTAGTGCTGCCTCTGGCTCGGTCCCCTGGGGGCAGGAGCCTAGTTCCCAAGTTGCTCACATTCCGGTTCTCCTTCACTTCTGCACTGCTGGTACCTGGAGGGGAGAACAAATTAGTTGTGACCCAGGGTACTGGCAGGTCACCACTAATGGCAGATATTAGCATCAGTGATCATATTACAAAGCACCAGATAGGTGAATATGGAGCTCGTGCTATGTGCTAGGCCTAAGAAAAGTGCTATAATGGCCTGAACCAGATCCAAGGGAGCAGTATCTGGGGGAACCACAGGAGGAAGGACTTGTGTCCTCAAGCAGATTTTAGATCTTAGAGAGCTGGGCTTGCAAAAGCAGGGAGAAAATGGCAGCAAGGAATGTGTCCTGCACATGGCCTCTTTGTCTGCTGCTCACAGTGTGAGCTGTGGTGTCATCACCATGAGTTACTCTCCTCTCTGCCAGTGTCATCACCCCAACCAAACAGATAAATAGAGTTTCCTGTGTATGGATTTTGGGAAAATTCAGAAGTCAGAAAGACCTTTCCTGTGATGGGCCCTTCCCTTCCCCATCTGCAGCCAGAGCCTTCAGGCCCCAAGATACCTTGAGCCCTGAGGAGCAGGGCCTCCCTGGGTACCATGCTCTTTCACACACAGCCTCAGATTCTGATCCCCCATTTCACATCCAGAGCTAAAAAGGCCTGTGTCTCCTGAGACTGTGAAGAAGGGACTGGCAGGCTAGGAGCCACCCAAACGAAAGGAGAGCCACCTTCCTCTGCATACGTGAATGCTCCTCAGGTGTACCTGTTTACAAGTTAGGATGGCAGAGCTGAGAGTTGAGCCTGTAATCACATGACCTTGAGTCTGAGTTACTATCCAATACTTTGCAGAAAGCGTTCCTAGCCCCATGTTGGATGAAAAATCCAATGGGATCCAGCAAAGACCATGGGTGTTGGAATGTGGATTTTCTGCTTCTTTTGAAATGTAGATCTCTGAATTATTCAGAGGTTCTGAATAGTCAACAGGTAGGCCAAGTCTTTTATTCTTTAAAGGGTGCATTGGCATTGTAAATAAAAGACCTACATGTGATGCACTGTGTAGGGACCATGGATCTAAATGAGCCATTGGGCCCATTCCAGGCAGCACAGGGTCGTGGCTCCTCCTTGACAGGAGAAACTCATCTACTCTTTTGTTTCTTGACTTTTTGTACTTTATCCAGATAGGTAAGCGAATAAAAGATACTAAAATGTTAAAATGTTTTAAAGGATGTTCTCCTCTAGATTGGTAGGAATGAATACAAATACAGCTCCTTTTGTGAGTATTTTGGGAGCATTCATTGAGAATCAGGAAACATACATCCAACTAAGTAATTCTATTGCAGTGGCTATAGCCTACAGAAACTTTTCTACACAGAGACAGCAATCAACAAGACATAAATTGCAGCAAGTTGTATGAAATTAAAATTTTAGAAAATTCCTAGGTTCCCACAGTTAGAGGAATGGTAAGTAAATTCTAGTATACACATACTACAGAATCATATATAACTATTGTATCAGATGGACTTGGTCTATATACTTCACCATAGATAAATCTCAGAAAGATAATGTTAGATGACAAAAGGCAACTTGCAGAACAATCCATAGAGTGAGATACCACTAATATAAACAACAAGGATGCAGGCATTACATATTACTGGTATAACCATGCCTATTAAAGTACAGCTGCAAAAGCATGTGTAGTAAAGACACAGTCCAAGCTTTGCAGGGGGAAGGTGATATGAGGGACCAGAAGGTGACTTTGTATCTGTAATGTTTTATTTCTTTTGTAAAAAAATGTTCTGAAGGAAGTTGAGCAAAACCATTATTTGCTAGCTGTAATTGATGGACGAATTTAAAGATAATTTTATCTTTCTGGACAGGCCATTTTGGATTATTTTTTTTGATAAAGTTCTTCTGTTTTGAGAAGTGTCAATTGTGGATTACCACATGGCCTCCTGAGTCCTTATATTGCATGTTTTTTGGATGCTAAGGTATCATGTTTATTATAGAATACTTGAAAACTCTTGTAGGGAGTAGTATCATTGTGTTTACCATAGCCCTACCAGGTTCTATGGCTCCTACACAGAATCTGGGCTCTGATGTGGATCTTAGTTCTCATATCAGCCGTGTGTGTGTGTGTGTGTGTGTGTGTGTGTGTGTGTGGAGTATATAGTTATCATCTTACAGATGGGAAAGCTGAGGCCCAAAGAGGAACTGATTTATGGAGGTTACATCATTTAATTGGCCAAGATGTGATTCAGTCTTGGAACTCTCCAATTCTCTTCATCATCTGTACCGTTGCTGTAAGGTAGTTTTATGGACAATGAATGGTTCCATCATTTCCTTAGCCATTGCCTCGAAATGCCACTGGCTCTCTGGGAGATAATGGCAAAGCCACAGTCACAGTCTGGCCTATGTGTGGTGGATCTGTGAGATCACCTGGCCAGGCAGGACCATGCACAGGTCTCTTTCTCTCTCTCTCTCTCTTTCAAGACCTGTCCTCAGAGACTGAGAGGTTTTAGTCTACAGAGGTTTTATGGAAGGTTTTTGAATGAGTTTTTCTCATTAAACAAGTGGAAAATTAGAGTGATTTTTTATTGATAACCCAGAGAATAAAAACAGTTGTTGCATTGTTGGCTGGCTGGTAACACATGGACCCACTTCCCTTAGGAAGCCCTCAAGTTACACAGGGTGAGACCTGCCTGACTCCATACTTCTTGCTTATGACATTGCTGTTGGAAAATAATAAAGGGAAAAAATACAATTTCACAGCACAAAGGATCCATTTGAAAATCAGGTGCCTTTGAGAGGTATGCTGACATTTGAGAATGTTCTTTTCAGGTTGTACACTGCCTCCTCTTACTTGGGGTTAACCCATTGGTCATGCAGGCACAGCTATCATCACGTCTCTATAAAAAGGCAATGACAGCCCTTGCCGGGCTGTTCCAGTGTAAGACTTTGCTTTGAAAGTAACCTCAACTTTTTACCTGTTTAAGTTTTTAAATTGTGAAGTGGTTCCATTACTGGTGTCTTTATCAACTTGCTTCCAAAATCACTAAGTTTGGGGAGGTACTTTTATTCAAAAGTGTGAATCTGTGCACTTTCTAAATTATTGTTGTATACAACTCATTTACAATCTATTCCAGAAGAAATAATCACCTTTTAAAATGCGAGAATCTCAATAATTTGTGTTAATCACCATGCACTTTAGGCATATATACAGCATTTAAGGTATTTCACTCTGGCGGAGGAGATCAGATAAACCATGTTCTTTTCTAAACTGAATATAAAAATGGAAAAAAGAACAAGCAGTACAATCCCCAAACTCCCACATCAGATTTCCTGGAAATTTGTTTGGAGGACTCTAATTTGTTATTGATTTCCTACAATGTGGGGATTCAGTAAGACCGTCAGTGCGATTACAGTGGCCAGTATATCAGATGACCTCTGCTGGATCTTAGAGAATCGGAACTCACAAAAGAATGCGTTTCCTTCTACCAATGTGAAATTTCTCTTCTCTTCCCTTCTGCAGCTTTCTATATCCCATGACTCTCATCATTCCAGTTTTAATGGCACAAACTATGATCATCAGAATGCGGTGTGTGAATTGTTTTCATAATAGTTAATAGCAACTGATGAAAAGCTAGGGTCTCTGGGGTGTTACTCACTGCTTAAAGAGGTTCACCTCCTTCCCCTGGGTTGTGCACTCTGATTAGTTGACCTGCATAAACTACCAAGGACTGTGGAGGTCTGCAGAGCTCAGCTGTAGTCTAAGTTGTGGTCTTTTTTTGTCCTAGAAGCCTCAGGACATGGGGAGATGCAGTGGCTTCTCCACAGCCTCTGAACTCAAGCAAGTGAAAGAGCAAGTGATCCCTTAGTTCTTTATGACTACGTGTCCTTGGGCAGGCCACTCTTATCTGTCCAAACTACAGTTTTTAAAAACAGAAAATGGGAATTTTAATAGTATTTGCCTTATAAGGTACTGAGGGTGCAATAAGTTAGTATGTAGAATGGGCTTTGCAAAAAAGGTGACCACAGGGAATGGCTAATACATGTTTAATCAGTAGCAGGAAAAATTGTACAGGCTCATGATTCTCATTTGTGTCCTTTTGTCTAAATTTTTCTCTCTGTTTTATTTTCTAGAGTCTAGGAATTCCAAGGTGTCCACGGAAGAGGGGTGAACAATTCTCTCACCTCTCTGGTGCTGGTCAGAAAACACAGTCTACCACTTGGAAAATCCCATGTTTTCTCTCACATGGTGAAGATTAACGCCAGCTGCTTCATACAGAGAACAAAACTCATGCTTTGTCTCTCCCTTTCATTGGCAAGTCAAACATTTATTCTCATTACACATATAAAAATTTTTTAAGTATCAGTGCTAATGAAGAAAACAACAGGCCTTTTCATTTGGAGCCACTTGGGTGTGGTGGGAGAAACAAGACACTTGTAACACTTCTACCGTGAGTGACCTTTACGGGAGTAAGCAGGAAGCTGAGGAGCCCTCCCTGCTCCAGATGGGGTATCGCAAAGCTCATGTCCAGGTGCCAGGCTCCTGTCAGTGTTTTGCTATGGCAATTTTCTGTGATCCCTTCATAGGCCTCCAGCTCTGATTTTACACATTAACATTTTCTTCTTCCACATGGAAGGCATTAAATATGTTACCTCCCCTCCTCTGACCCAGGGAATTATGCTCATTTTTTCTCCATTTAGCTAATAGGTTTCACGCTCCCAATTGTCATATGTAATAATCCACAGATAAAAAGTCAGGGACCAAGAAAGCTCTGACTTCTAAATATAGACTTGAAAAGCTCCTTGTTGGTGTAGCTTTGAAATGTCTCTGCACCCTGGACTCAAAATGCAGAGGGCTGTGTCACTGTGATGGCCACTGCATTGTTCATTTCCAGCTCTGTGCTTTTTTTCCTGCCCTCAGGGTCTGTGTATGCAACAGGACATATTTGGGCTGTGATGGCACACTGGGGACTTGCCGCCTTCTTCTGTCCTTCCGGTCCTTTGAAATTGCTATCTCTGTGTAGGTCACAAACCTGTACTTCTTTCTCTAAGTGTTACTGAGGTCACTACTAGGTGGATTTTGTGTATGCACATTGACTGAGAGTAAATTTTAGGTGCTTTTACCACATACACAGACACAGACACACAGACACAGACACAGGCATACACACACGTAAACACTAATGTGGAAAATAATGAATATATTACTTTGGTTGACTGTAATAATTACTATGTGTATGTGATCAAAATATGCTGTACATCTTATATATATGCAACTAAAAAGATACTATAAAAAAGTAAATGTCACTTAACCATATAAACCTGATTAGCCGGACTCCTGCCAGTCTGATCCAGCCCACCGAGTGAAGCTGAGTAGCCCCCTCAGGATGACCCTCCACAGTTAGACAAACAAACCTGAGCTTTTCCCTGGCTGGTCCTTTTCATGTTCTGACCCATCAGTCCCTGAGCCTCCACCTTCTCTCGAGAAATGGTCTCTGAACCTCATGACACAGCTTGGTGAGCTGGTGTGTTTGTCTCTGGATTCTGCCCTCCCTGTGTGTTGGCCTAGAGATCTTCATTACTGTGGCTGCCGCACCATAGTAGTCTGTGATGTAGTTATACCTAGAACCTACTACACTGGCTTGTTGTGAACCTTAGTGGAGACACTTTTTGTAAAGGTTTCAGTAAGATTTACTAAATGTATTAGGCACTGTAAATGTGCATTTTGTTGTTAGGTTAATGGTTAATCATGACCACTGAAGACACAGACAACCAACTTTGTAGGGTATGAAGTGAGATGCATGATGGCCTACCCCACAGTTCTCCTTGGAGTTCTGAGATCTTAGGATGTGAGGGATCTGTGTGTTAATAGTGATTTGATTCTGAAAGTGCATCTGTTGTACACTTGAGACAATTCAGATGGACAGCTCATAATAGGATATAAGTTAGTAAATAATTGTATTCTGGAGCTCGTTCTTTCAAATAATTATTATTCTTGCCAATCATAGTTCACGGATTCACATTGTGTTAGAACTGGAAGCAGCTCTGCAAGTAACTGGCTTGCTTACTTGAGAGTGGACCAGAGAGCCACATGCTGTTCAGATAACATTGATTCATTTAAAGAATTACTGGCCATACTAAAGTAAAGGTGTAATGTCTCCTTGTCTCTGCCTCTGTCTCTGTGTCTCTTTCTTGGTCTGTCTGTATGTCTGTCATCTGTCTGACTCTCTCTCTCTCTCTCTCTCTCTCTCTCTCTCTCTCTCTCTCTCTGTTTATCTGTGTGTACAAGTCCTGCAGGAGAAAGCTTGGGAGGCAGGGAGGGGAGCAGAATGCTGCAGTGGCTCCCACTCACCCACCTGTCCCACTGGGGCTCATGTCATGTTTATTTCCCTGAGAAGATTTTTAGCTGGGAATTCATGTCCCTGTCCTACAGAAGCCCATTTCCAGTGAGACCAGGTGGGTGGCATCCCCATACCCATAGTCATGTCTGGTTTTGCTTCTGCTTTGTTGCCCTGGAAAATTGCCTCATGCTTCAAGTCATCTTAAAAGAAGGTGCCAGTGAACTGTGATTTTTATAAGGTATTTTCTTAGAGTGGCATGTGTCCATTTGTTGTAGAAATTAGACAAAAAGCAGGCAAATAACCTTAAACTACATTAGATAACTATCAGAGGCAGTAGTAAGTAATAGAACAATCACAAGCAATTTGAAGACTGCCATGCACTAAAAGAAAATATCTAAGTCAGGGAAGCATCTATATGGGAAAATGTGAAATGAAATTATTTCCATTCTGCTTCTCCACACATGGACTGGTCCCCTGAGCCTCATAAGTAAATTATCTCATTTGACAAAAGTGTCAGCAAATGTAATGCTAAGTTTAAAGATTTAATGCATAAAAGAATTGCGTTTTGGGGAAAAGAGTGACATTTTATATTGTCATAGCTATGGTTAAACTTTTATTTTACAAGCAAAATACATTCTTTGGTACTGATTAAGTTTGATTATCTGGGCTTCCGTCATTCAAAAGTGGAGGACCCAGGTGGAGTTGGCGGTCTTTGGATGGGGTCTCATTGCTATCATCCATCTGATGCAAGTGCAGAAGGCCGCACTTGCTTGTAGATTTGTCCTTGTGCCACTCTTTCCTCAGCTTCCATGTGGGCTGGTGTCCTCTGCCTGGTCATCATGCACACTCAGCTTCTGATCCTGGGTTGGCATCAGTGGGATCATATACATCACTAATAATGACACTACTGGGTCAGGAGAGCTTTGGAGAACCAGCCTTCCGATGTGCCATGCTACATTTGAAGAGATAATATTGTTTCTGGTGAAGGTTATTCTGCTGCTGATTGACCTCAGTTTTGAAAAAGAGCGACTCTTCCTCTATAAGGCCAGGTCTAGTGATAGGAGAATGGCAGGGGCCTGGATCTTCCATTCAAACAGGAGGAACAGTATATAGTGTACAGAGCATCAGAAGGAAACTCATTGGATGAGTTTGCTATGTTGGATGATTTGCTATGTTGCAGGGCAGGAGCCTTTGGGCTGGAGTTTGAAGGAGAAATCATAGTCCTGGTAATAGCTGCTATGACAATACATGGCATACATGATCCCATGAGGGTGGTCTGTGTGTGTTTACAGGACTCAGAAATGGTAGGCAATAAATTTCTTCCAGTTCCAAAGCCATAGATGTGAGCTTTGCAACTTAAAGGCCCACTCTTCCTGGAATCTGGGTCACATCCCAACATCTGGGCAGTGGTTGGCAGGGTTGGGGTAGGTGGGTGGGTGGAAGCAAGGATAGACAGACTCATCACTTTTCAGTGTTGGAAGGAGAAACTTTCAGAGCTGAAGGCTGAATGCAGGTGAGTTAAAATCATGGTATTGTATAGGCCATTCTGAACCCAAGCACTGCCTACTGATGAGTGCCTTCTGCCTTGGGCAGAGGATGTGTGGATTTGTGGCATGTGTGTATCTTGGTCAACACTTTCTGACACCCAACTCAGGGCCTTTAAAACAAGGGTCTCACAACTCTAGGCAAAAGCAGTGATGTATATTGGTGTTGAGGATCAGGTAGCCACATGGAAGCATGGGAAATTCCCACATGGTGGAATCCACAAGCTGGACACAAGCTGTCTCCATGCTACTGCAGCCCAGGTACTCTGACTGCATGCAGAAGTGTGGGGCATAAGGCTGCAGTACAGGCTTGTGTGCAATGCCACTACCTGCTCTTGCTCCCACAAATACATGTATGCAGATGCATACACAACACACATGTACCAACGTATGTACAGACAACACACATCCATGTACATGCACACACATACTAGACACACATGCACAGGGGCCACACACTGTACATTCACATACAAACCACTCGCACATGCACAAAGAACACATGCCATATATTCATATCCACAGCACACAAACATACACAAATGTACTTATCACACAAACCATATGTGCATCATGAACATAGACATCTCTCCATGTACTATGTACACCATTACTCATACATGTGCATATACACACTATACAACTGCACACATACACAGATAGCACACATCACACATTTACATATTACACAAACATATACAAATACACTAATTAAATACATACAACAGACAAACACACCAAACTTTTATTACTACACGTACATGTTCAACATACATCACACACACACACACAGCTCTTACTTTCCAGCGGCATTTGGTAACATACTAGTCAGATCTCATTAGCAATACTTGGAGGGAACTATCTAGCAGGCCCCAGTTAATTTAGAGGTTTGTCTTTGAACAATCCATGAAAACAGTTTTCTAAGTAAATTTACAGTATCTATTCAAAATTAATCTATTAATCTACTAATGGAGAATGAAGTTTCACAAGCATTTAAAAGCATTTTAGGACTAGAGATTTAGCTAAGTGGCTCAAGCACTTGCCTGGTAAGCGTGAGGTCATGAGTTCGATCCCCAGTACCCCCCTAAAAGTATTTTAACATAAAATAAACAATTAAAAGTTATTTTGATCTGTAAGTTTCTACCCATTAACCAGTTAACTGACTTAAGAGAAAATAGATTTGATTATGTACATGTAATTAGCCTACCTTGATGGAGTTTTTTATATTCTACATCCAGGCCTTTCCTCACTCACTGATTTAGGCTGTTGACTCTCCCTGTTTTATGAATGAGGCAGGGAGCTGTGAGAGGTGGGTTCGTGATGACGTTTGAGTGGGCAGAAGATCCGGAGGTAAGCGGACATCCAGAATGCCTTGATCCCACACAAGGGTTTAATGAGCTGTGTCAGTCCATATGCTGCCCCAGGGCAAGAGACAGAAGGTCATTCAAGAGCCATGATTCTTACCACTCTCAGGACAGAGCAGTGACTTCCCACGTGTGCGAGCAGTGCATTTCTCATGGTCTTGAGCCTCTGTTCACTATATAAAGGTAGCTAGTGCATTTTTGGTGAGTGGAAAAATACTTTGTTTCATTTCTCCTGAATTCTCTAGGTCTAACTCCTTTTTTTCTTTTTCTCTTGGCAGAGATGAGATTTGGCCAGGCTTTCAAGCTCCAGGTAGGAAAGAAGAATCAAACCCTGTACATGCCACAAATTTGGTATATGCTTCTCAATTACTCTTTGTCTCTGCTCAAAGTTTCTGGAGTAACTATCAATAACTTGACTGATCTGGGAAATTTTCTGATTTATGTCATTAAGAGGATAGAGAAGGTCACTTGTCAAGGTTTTGCTTCAATCCACAAGCCTTATCTAGGAAGGAGCTCTAAAGTCAAGGTCAAGAGCTCTTGTCTTGAGGATGTACCTCAGTGTAAAGTACTTAGCTCTATGTTCCATTCCTAGCATTGCCCCAAACTAACCAACTGATCAACCAAATCAACCAGCCAACAAAAATCTCCCTGTCTGGTTCTAGCAGACTCCTGTTTGCCTTCCCTTCACTCCTTCCTCTAGAAAATAAAGGAATCCAAGCAAAGGATCATAAATATTTGCTCATGTTCTGACTTTTGATGACTCTATAACTTGGCTTTGATAGCGCAATCCAGGGAACTAGCATCAGTTTTCAATAGTATTAGTAATCATATGTCGGGAGAAGTGTTGTCTATGTTGATGATTTGTAACTCTTGGATGATGATAGCAGAATGCACAACATTCCTCTAGAAATTCCTACCATTATTTAGTTTTGGCCCATTCAACAACATCAGCAGTGTTATCAGCCCTCAATAAATTCCTTGCTTTCTCCTCATCCCATGACAACAAGTACATTCTTAGGTCAATTTATTTGAAAAGGGGTCCATCTGTTTTGTGATATTAAAATGCAAGGTGGTGTTCATATGGTTTGGAATGTTTTTCCACCTTTTAAAAATGCTTGATAGTATGCCACAAGAAAGAGGAGGCTATAGTGCAAGACAAATATTACCAGGATATATATCTCTGCCCCCTCATGCACCAGGCATATCTGCTCTGAGCTCTCTTTATTGATCTAAACAGAAGTGACTGCTCAGATTCCTTCCTTAAGCCAGCTTTGTTTAAAATCAAGCGTCCTGATGATAGTTTTTTGACTTCTGTCCAGTTTTATAAGCCAGAAATATTCTGAAAGGAAAGCTCCAGTCCAGCTCATTCCTTCTTAAACAATTGTAGAGATCATGTTCCGAAACAATATAATACTTTTTCTTTTTTTCTTTATGTTTTTGTTTGAAGAGAAAAACCAAGGAAAGAGAAGTGGATGTTTTAAGACATCTGGTTTATTTCCTATAATCCCCGGAGTTCTTAGTTGTACAGACACTAGTAGTGTTTTCCTGTCTTCAGGTAAAGGATGGGACCTTAGGGGAGGATGGAATTTCAGGTGAGGTTGAAATTTCAGGTGACAGTAAGTGAGATTAGAATCCAAGTGAGGGTGGGATTCTTGGTGAGTTTTGAGGCTTCAAGTGAGGATGAAATTCCAGTTGAGGGTGGACCTATAGGTAAGGATTTTAGATAAAGATGGGGCTGCAATTGAAAATGGGTTTGAAGGACTGCAGGTGAACTAGAATGAATTCCGGGTAAACAGGACTGCAGGTGAAGAGGGGACTCCAGTTGAGGATGTAGTGCAGGTGGGATGCACCATCTGGATGAAGATGGAACTGCAAATGAGGGTGGATTCCAAGTAAAGGTGGGACTGAAAGTGAAAGTGGGATTCCAGGTGAGGATGAGACTCTCAATTTGGTGTTTCAGGTGAGTATAGGACTGCAAGAGAAGGTAGGATTCTGGCACAGATAGGATTTCAGGTGACAATGGTGCCCAGGCAAGTAGGGGAGACTAGATGAACGTGACACTGTGAGTGAGGATGTGCTTGAGCTAAGAGGACTGCAGGAGCACGCATTTCCTGGAACTTCCTGCTTCAAGGATGAACACACAGGCCCTCTACGTGGCTCCCACAGCCTCAACCTTTGGGGACAGTGGCACCTCCCATATCCAGTGGGGACCTCTCCATACTTTGGGGAAAGGGAGCTGCTTACTGAGATTGTCTTCATCCTCCATGTTTGTGGTGCCAGGACTTAGGTACTTGAAGGGAGCGAGGAAGGTTGACAGTATGCTGACTTTGTCTGGAAAGAAAAGAACAGGAAATGTGCTTTTGACATCGAGTTTCAGCAAAACTCAATGCTCTCATTTGTTCTTATTACTGAGGGGTTGGACAAGGGAGGTGGAAAGGTCATTTTGCTTTCAGACACTTCATTCTGGCTCAGTCTTTTATTGAATTTCTGACAGCGTTTTATCAAATTCTTCTCCATTCAATTCTGAACTTTATGATTTTCATCTTTCTTCTGTTAGTTTTGGCATCCTTCCTGCTCTGATTCCTTCCCTCCCACCCAAAGTCTATGTAATTGTTTTCAGGGTAGCAAACATGCATCCGCTTACTAGCTGGGTGAGCCCAAGCCATCACATCAAGATCATGTCAGAGACTAACACAAGTAAAACATTTCCATAATTAACAGAGCATTGTAAAAATAAAGATAAAACTTTTGTCCTTCTTGCTAGAGATTTTGCTTCCTGTGCTTGAAATGCTTGAAAGATAAAGGGTAGCTATGTTGATTAGGAGTATATGAGCAGATACAGAAGAAAAGAGAGAAGGAAGTAAGACCAGCATAGCACAGAGGGCCTGACTAGTACTTCTTGGAAATTGACAAGTTTAATTGATAGTGTGGATGGGTTCCATGGTCTGTTCTTTGACCATAGCCCTGGTCACCAGGAAAGCAAAGGTTTGGCTGGCAGAGTATCCTGGGTGCTGGACACTGAGCCAAGCAAACCAAAGTGGGAAGTGCCATATTTTTCCCCATGGTCTCAGTAATTTCTCATTAAACAGGGAGATAATTGCAGAAACTATTGGGAAGAAAGAAGACCAAGGAAGCAAGCAAAATTTCAAGTTTGTTATGTTAGAGATTTTCATGATTACATTCAATGGCATAAAGTGGGAGTCTTTGTCCACATGGAACTTATTTTCCTGACAAAGAACCTGCCAGGGGCACTGAATGTGGAGTGCCCTTGGTTCCAGGACTCCCGTCCGCACACTGATCCCTGTGAAGTCTGCATGATTCTCTGTGTTTCAGTATGAATCTTCAGCATATTTACTAAAAGGCTGCAGATGGAAATAGTGCCACTACTTATCCAGTGCGGTACAGACATGTAATAGAGTCACTTCTTGTATTTCTGGTTTTTTTTTTTTTTTTTTTGTGGTACTGGGGATTGAAGCCAGGGCCTTTGTAGTGAGCTACATCTCCAGCTTTTTAATTTTTTATTATTTTGGGGCAGCATCTTGTTAAATTGGTAAGGTGCCCAGGCTAGGTTCAAATTTGTGACCCTCCTGTCTCAACATCCCAGAATGCTGGGATTATAGCTGTGTGCCTCTACCTGGCTCCTGTTGTTTAAGTTGCTGAGAGAATTGGCTATCAAGGGCTTAACTGCTTTGCACAGTTTATACTCTGGTACTCTGTGCCTTGTTCTAAGTGTGATTTCTCATGAAAATGCTTGCTAATGGTTTCATATGTTCTTGGCCTTCAGGCATCTAGAACGAGCCTGAAACTTGCTCTTTTTCTTCTGAGGCTGAGCCTGTTTTCTCTTTAGTCAAGTTTGCCAGGGGCCGGTGGAGTTCACACTGAAATTCATTCAGGAGCCTGTTAACAGCTGTTGTCTCCAATAGGGACAGGCAACAATATAATGTTCACGCAAAGAGAACAATAAATAACTCAAATATACAAGGCCTGTTACTTCTTTGTTCTACCAAACAGGAATAAACCTGGGAAAGGATTTGCTCTCCCTGAACTCTACCAGCCCTAACTAATTTACCATAAGAGAATGAAATATCTTGCTTGAGTTATAATTTCATTAAGGGAGTCCAATAATGTTACACAAAGAGTGTGAAGCTCAAATGATTTAGTCTGGAAGATCTCAAAATGAAATTACAATTTTTTAATAAAGCAGAGCTACCAGCTGAACACTCACAAAAACAACCTAAACTCTTTCAGAGCTCACCTTAGCACAATTGTGAAATATTTAAAGATTGTTTTAGAACCACTGAAGTTCTCATTTTCTGATGTTGCTAGATTTATCTAATAAAAACACAGGACACCAAGTTAAAATTGAATTTCAGATAAACAAGAGATGGTTCTTAATGCGCATACATTCCCAATATTGCATGAGGTCTATAAGCCAACTCAATTCATTGTTTATTTGAAATTCATATTTAAGGCAAAAGACTTGAAACAAGTATTTACTATGGTGGATTTATTAATGGTTTGCAAACACATTATTCCATGCATATAACTCGCGTCTGAGAAATGCAATAAAAACCACCATTCAATACTAATTCATACCCATTAGAATGGAAAATAATGTGTAGTTGAGCATGTAGATAAAGTAGAGCCCCTGTGCAGTATTGATGGGAATGAAAATGATGCATCTGCTACAAAATCGCCAGCTCCATCTGTAGGTCTATTCCCCAAAGAACTAAAGCTCAAAGAGATGTTTTGTACTCTGATATTTGTAGCAGTGTTATTCACAATGTCTAGGGATGGGAGCAATTCAAGTGACCTTCAGAAGATGAATGGATGGAGAAAATGAGGATTCTTCCCTAAAAAAAATATTATTCATCCCTTAAGAAGGAAATCCAAAATCTGCCATTGGTGATGGGGTGGTTGAAACTAGAAGGAAATCCAAAATCTGCCATTTGTGACGGGGTGGTTGAAACTAGAGGACACTGTGCAAAGAAAAATATGTCAGACACAGAAACACAGATACTGTTTGATCTCATTTGTGTGCAGAATCTCAGAAAAAAATAATTCAGAGATGCTAAGAGGAGAACAGTGGTTTCCAGGAGCCGGAGAAGTGGTGGGAATGGGCGGATATTGGTCAGAGGGTACAAATTTTCAGTTATAAGATGAATAAGTTTTGGGGATGTATGGTGACTATAGTTAGTTGTAATATATACCTGATATTAAATGAGAAAAGATTTTTTGTACTCCTCATACACACACACACACACACACACACACACCTGCAAACACACACCATGTTGACTGTGGGTGGTAACGTACTAATTCCTGCAATAAAAAAGAAGGCAAACTAAGCCAACCAAAAAATTAGGAAAGCAACAGGGTAGTTCATACTAATTCACTAAGTAAATAAAGTTGAGATTCCAATTATTACCTAGTACTGCCATTGCTTTATAAAAACAATCTTCATGCTGAGAGTACCTATTATGGCTGGGGATAATATGCTCCACCAAAACCTCACTGTGTTAAAGGTTTGGTTACTGATGGGCCTCTCAAAAGTGATTGGATCATGAAGTCTCTGACTTCATCAATGGATTAAAAACAGGAGATGGGTCCTTGTTGAAGGGAATAGATTGAGAGGCAAGACTCTGGGGACTATGTCTGGTCCCTGTCCCTGTGTTTCTGCTCCTTGGCTGCCTTGAGGTGAGTAACTTTCCTCTACTGCCATGATGTTCATTCCTTACCATGGGCCTAGAGCAATGACGCTGGCCAACCATGGACTGGAAAACTCTGAAACTGTGAGTCACAATGTCTTTCTCTGTCTTTAAGTTCTTCTTAATTATTTTGTCACAGTGGTGAAAAGTTGACTAACACATTACATGAAACCTGTCTGAGACACAATGGTTTCTAAGGATGGATCACATGTTTACAATATTCTTAGAAAAGGGGGTAAGCAAGTATATTATTTTATAGAAAATTGAAATATTTGATGTCAATGCCTTTCTTTATAGTTTCCGTAGTGACAATCTGTGTGTTTGGCGTGTATATTACATTGGTTTAAAATGAGTGATGCTTCAGCATTTAACTAAGTCTATATTTTGGGTGTTTTTCACAGACATCTTCTGAAAGTCTTGTTTCACATAAGATGCTGATGAAAAATGGAAGCCATAATTTTATTTTGGACATTTTGGGTGTGCTAACAGAAGTTGGTTCAGAAAATTTCCCACACTTTGGTTGCCTTCTACCCTCTGAATATCAAGCCTAGAAGAAGGTTGGTGATAGGCCAAGGGTTTCTCTAGGGAAAAAAATCTAGAAGGATAAGGCTGAACACTCCCTGCTTCTGCCATTCATTCTCTTCAGAGCAGGTCTAGATTATCTAACATGAACCAGCTGGAAATTGATCTGAGAGAAATATGACAGACCTGGGCTGGCTGTCACGTAGGAATCTAAAGTCATTTTCAGAAAAGATCTGATAACCATTAGTCAACACAGAATGTCATTTTTAATGCCTTACTTCAAATATTCCAGGGCATTTGCATTCTAAATCTTATTACTTGTAGAACAAATGACTTTGCCCTTGTTGAGATGGTTTTATATATTTTTGGAACATTTGGGAGAATATTTTCAGGGTGTGGAAATCCTTTCCTGGAACTATATGAGATCATGAAGCATAGATAGAATCTGCAAAACAAAGGCTCTATAGTTAGTATTACTGGTGTTAATATTGCAACAATATGGGAAAGTGACACTGTCATACACAGGTTTTAGGCATTTTAAGATTTTCTCATCATCTTTTTAGAAATTTAAAAGATTCACTAGTTTATTTGCTGTTTTTTGTCAACATTTTGGGGTGAGGATTATCTTTGCAAATGGTAAGTATTGATTATTTTATCTGAAAACCACATATGAATATACAAACAATTTTGCATGCAGTATCAGAGATTTATGAGACTTCTAAGGCCCTCTCAAAGAACATTTGATATGAAACATTAAGTGTTTAGAACCTGTGTTTGAAGTATTAAGTGTTAGCACAGTTCTTTGCCAAATTGAACTAATCACACATATTGAAGAAAATTGGTTACTTGGTTCTGAGTTAACCTGGATAATTAGGATTATTCTCACTTTGTTCTCTTTGATGTTTTTATTCCAGGTAAGGAAGCTAAGACAGTCTTAAAGCCAGATGACACACTGAGGTTTGTCCTTAGGGCCATGAATATGCCCAAATTATCAGCTGTGCCTGTCTTTTCGTTGGAACAAAGTCTATTTAAAGGCCTCCCAATTTTCTTTTTCTTCTAGAGTAAAAACTTGTTCTGGAAGTGGCTGAAAAAAATTTCTTGATTTTTCTATCTTGCCTTGTTTGCCTTTGTCAAATGTTAGATTTCCTGTGTTTTATGTGACATGCATTTAAACCCAGCATAACAGCACTTTCCCTGGTTCTCAGGCCACCAAAGGAAGCAAAAGGAGTGGTGTAATGAATCACTTTGATTCAGGGAAGAAGAATATTTAAATTTTGGGATGGAGTAATATTTAGCAGAAAAGTTAAATGCATTTTCTCCACAAGTAATCATATATAATGCATTCATAAACAAATGTTATCAGGATTAGGTAAAACCCATGAATAGACAATACTAAGGAATACTTTCTTCAAGTGAAAAATGTTCTTTCCAAATCTGTAGCCATTGAGTAGAATACAGTGTAATAAGTTTTCAGTTTTAGCTTATCACTTTTTGCTGGCCTATTTAAATGAAAAAGGGAAATTGTACAATATCATAATCTCTTCCATTGTGAACAGAACATATAAATGTGTTATATGACCTCAGACCTACACCTCCGTTCTAGAGAGAGCAGGAAGGAAGGCTGAATGTGGCTGACCATGTTTTGGTCATGATGAAATTGCTAGAATTTTACTAGCTGGCTCCTTGTAATCACCAATAAAATTACAAAGCAACAGTTTTCAGAAGCTGGATAGAAATCCATGGGTGACTATTATCTCTGAGAAAAAGGGAACATATGAGATGAATCTCATTATCACCTAAGCTCCCTTCCTGGAAGCATCTTCTAAAGTAAAAAGGTGGACCCTAAAGAGAACTGGAAATGTTGACAATTTGAAGAGGAAAAGATCAAAGTTTGTGCCAACAAAGTGACTAGAATTGGAGAGCAGAAGGAAGTGGGGCACAGAAGCAAAGGTTTCCAGGAGGCTCTGTGCAGGTTTCTGATGTCTGTGGTTAAGGCTAAGCTACACATGAGCAAAGGAAGACCCTGTGAGTCTGGGAGAGAGGAGCTGCTGGGGACCTGAAGACAGAATGAAGATTCAGAAGACTGAACAGTAGTGAAAGTCAGGCATTTCTGTTAGACACAATGAAGACATGCCGCCAAAGGGTTGCTAGTCAGTGGGGATTTTAGAAATGTCGTCATTTAGAACCAGAGATACTCTAGCTTGGAGTAAAGATTACTCTAAACATATCCCATGAGTGACTTAAAACAAGTTTTGAAATGATGAAGCCAATTGACTAGTAATAAACTTTCCCCCAGAAAGTCAGGAAATACTGAAAAATGTAAATTCTCCACAACATAGTATCCTCAATGTCCCTCAAAGAACACTAATAATAACATTGCCACACATGTAATAAGGCAGGAGGAAATACATTGGTACAACAAGATGTAATGATATTGCAAGTAGCAGATAAAGAATTTAAACAGTGGGTATAAGTATCTTGAAGAATTTAAAGGAAAATGTGGAAGAGATAAAGAATCTTGGTAGAGAAATGGAAACTTTAAAAATGAAACAAATGAAATTGTCAAGCTAAAAACTCCTGTATATAAAATGAAAATTGCACTGGATAGATTTAACATTAGTTTTGTCATTTCAGAGGAGAAAACAAATAAATTTGAAAACAGGTTGATAGAAACTATCAAAACTGAAGGATGTGTGTGTGTGTGTGTGTGTGTGTGTGTGTGTGTGTGTGCTGAGGTTCAAGAAAGAAGGGAAGGTGGAGTTCAAGAAAAGCTGGGAAAAACTATTAAATAGAATAAATATTTTAAGTAGACATTTAAAAATTTTCAAATATGTTTAAAAATATGACAGCACAGATCTAAGTTTATTAATCAATAATAAGTGGAATAAACCTGGGGAAAACTACCAACGCACACCATAGTTAAATTGTTGTAAAAAAAGATAAAGAAAAAATTTCTAAGTAGCCAGATAAATGATACATTTTATTTATTATGAGAACAACAGACTGTATATTTAAATTTCACTAAAAGACTATTGTATGTAATGAAAAATAAGGCCAATATTTTATAATGTTTATTACATATTTAGAAAATACACAAAGTGAAGAATATATTGCTTGGGATTGAATAATTGTAATCATTCTGTTGTATGTTTCTTTCTTTGTTCATGAGGCAGCAGCTTGTGGTTAGTAAATTTTAATATTTTAGCTTGAATCACTAAATATAACGCACAGATATGGCTAAAGAGCCTGCAAAGGATGTAAAATAAAATATTAAAAAAGGCTGATTCATTAGAAAAGGCCACAAAGGACAAACAAGACATATGGACTAAATATAAAATAAATCAGAAATAATGTAGACTTACAGCCAAACATAACAAAAATTACATTTACTATAAGTGGACTAAGTGCTCCAATTACAAGGCAGAGATAGTCAGTTTAGCTAAAGAACAAAACCCATCTGCACACACAAGAAATCAACTTAAATATGAAGATGTAGCTACATTAAAAATTAATGTAAAATTAATTAAAAATTAAGGGATAGAAAAAGGTATAGCATGAAAATACTAATAAGAAAGATGGAATGGCTATATGAACAGTAGACATGGTAAGTTTTGTAATACAGAAAACTGCCCAATATTTAAAAAATCTCATAATGATCAAGTCATTAAGAAGATAATCTTAGAAGTGCATACACTTAGAGTTTCAAGCAATAGGAGTCAAAAATTAACAAAGCAAAAGTGCGGAATAGACAAATACACAATCACAGCAATTTCGGTACTCTCCCTTAGTAACTGATAGAATAGGAAGTAGAAAAAGAAAAGAATTACAGAGCAAAAAAAAAAATTAAAGCAACACTGCTAGCTATCTAATTTAAGTGGAATTGATAGAACATTCCAATCAACAAAAGCAGACTATACACTCCTTGTCTGTCTGCATGAGTATCCACTAAGATAAACTATATATTTGTAAAAGTAACATGTCTCAATAAATTTCAAATAACTGAAATCATAAAAGCACATTTTCTGGCCATAGTATAACACATTAAGTATATGCAATAAAAATGCTGCTGAAAAAGCTCTACGTATTCAAAAATCAAGTATCATTTTAAGTGATCCAAAGGTCAAAAGAAAAATCACATGGAAAATTAAAACTTCTTTCATTCTCAGTGGTCATGAAAGCACAATATATTATGATTCATGAAATGGAGCTAAAGCAACGTTCAGAGAATGTGACCACAAATTCTGATGTCAACGTCTTTGGATTAGGAACTGCCAAGTGGAAGTGAAACAGTTTCTGGATGTGCCTGGGTTGGGCATGGAGACGTGACCTTGGGTATTATATGTCTCTCAACTGTGTCTCTGGCACAGTTCCTCTGTTCTCCTCCCCGGCTGCCCCTGAGCTAAGCAGCTTTGCTCCGCCATGACCTTTCACTACAATAACCCTGCCTTGGAGGCAGCCAGTCCTGTATTGAATCTTCTGAAACTGTGAGCTAGATTGAACCTCTTTTCCTTTCAGTTGTGGGTGTTGGATCTTATGTTTCAGTACTGGTAGAGCTGACTAATAAAGTATTTATTCCTCTAAATTTATGCTTTTTATAAGAAAAGAGAAAATGCCCAACATCATTTATGTAAATCTCTATTCAAATAAGCTGAGAAAGAATAAAAAAAGGAAAAAAAACACATTAAATACAAAGTAGGTAGGTAGAAAAAAATAGAAAAGTTAAGAGTTAATAAAAATAAGAATCGGAAAAGCATTAGAAGGGAAAAAAGCCAAAACATTGGTTCTTTGAAAAGAATAGCTTTGACAAACTTCAGGTTAGACTGATTATGATATTCAACATTGTACTTGAGGGCCTGGTTAGCATAACAAAACAGAAAAAAAAAGTCACAGTGATTAGAAAGAAAGAAATAGAATTTTTTATTCTCTGAATATGACTATATAGATAGAACCACTGGAATGCCTAAAGAAATTTAACAAGGTCACAAGATAACAACGCTAATATATAAAACTGTGTCCTTCTATGTAGCAGTAATGAAAAATTGGAAAATAAAATTAAAGAACTAATGTAGTTAGCATAAAAAGCATAAAATGCTTAGGTATAATTTGTAGGAATAATAGGCACACAGAGTTTCCACACTGACATTTAAAAATACTGGTAAAGGAGGAAGACCTAAATAAATGAAAAGATATACTATATTCACAGAATGAAAGACTTGATACTGTTACAACATCAATTGCCCCCAAATTTAGACTCAATACAATCTCAACCAATATTTCAGTAGGCTTTTTATTGAAATAGAAAGCTAATATTAAGGTTTATATGGAAATATAACAGAAATCTGAGTAACAATATGATAAAATCATTAGAAACCCCTTGGCGCATGAGTAGGTAGGTTATCTGGAAAAAGTTATTCATGCAAAATAATATGTGCTGGAAATTTTAATAAAAATGATAATTGCTAGAATATCTAGAATTTGTTCTTACACTCTACCTCTTAAAATGCACTAAATATTTTATGGGATGGGTCATTTTAAAAATATAGAAATTGAGTATCTGGTTCTGTCCTTATTTCAAAAGGGGAAAGTGAGGTTTTGCACTTTTGTCTTTCCCTTTTGTAACCACACACGTTTCCACATCTAGCGCAGCTCTCTGGAAAGAAGGTGGCAGTTGGAGTCCACAGAACTCTGTTGGTGCCCTTCGGCTACAATACTTCAGCCTCTTTTACAAGTTCCCTTCTTATGTTTTCCTTTGGCCAAAACACACTTTGACAGATGGCCTCTCTCAAGCTTGACCCACTTTCTTGCATAACTGTATATTCTGTGTATGTCTTTAAATATTCGCTGCATCTTCCTAAACACTAATGCAAATCAGTATGAACAGGTGGACTACCCTGGGAATTGAGGAAATAATTAACCTCCACACAGGCAGGAGAAAGGAATAGCATTTTTGGAGTAAAGGTAAAGAATTTAACTCATGGGTTTTCAGAAACGTGGATTTTAAAAAGATTGTTTCCAAGTACTTTTTCCAGGAGCTACAAGAGACAGCTCAGGCAACTGGAAAAAGACTCTGGGTCCACCATGAGTCTTGTAAAACACTAGGAGATTGATGCTACTTGGTGGTGGTGATAGGGTGTGAATATATTCTAACAGTTTTAGACATGGAGAAAACTCATGACTTTGTTTCTGAAAGCATTCAAATAAACAAGAGTAGTCTAGCGCAGTAGCGCATGCTTATAACTCCTGGTACTCAGAAAGCTGAGGCAGGAGGGTTGCAAGATGGAGGCCAGCCTAGGCAATTGAGCAAAACCCCATCTCTTAATAGAAAATAAAAAAGGGGATGAAGGTACAGCTTTGTGTGAAAATTTTAAGTTCAACCCTCAGTACTGCAAAACCAACCAACCAAACAGGAGACCAGCCTGCGGTATTACTAACCTACTATCAAGGGCTCAATTGTGTCTCCCCAGATTTAATTGGTTGAAGTGCTAACCTAAGAATGTGACTGAGTTTGGAGACAAGAGGTGATTAAGGTAAAATGAGGCAATTAGGTTGGGCCTCAACGCAATCTGACCGAGGTCCTTATTAAAAGAAGAGGAGACAAGGACACAGACACCCAGAAGGAAGACAGGTGAGGATTCAGAGGGTGGATGGAGAGCTGCAAGACAAGAAGAGAGGCCTTAGAAGGAACCAACTAACTGCCCACACTTTGACCTCAGACTTCCAGACTCCAGAAATGTGAGGCAACAAACCTCTTATTTAAGCTGACTGACCTGTGGTACTTTGTTATGGCAGCCGTAGTGAATTAGTACACATATTCAAAAAATATTTACTGACTGCAGATAATTGCACAACTAAAGATATAATTCCAGATTCTGGCTCTATGAAGAAATAATGAAGAAAGCCCTTATCAGATAACTGCTAAAATATCTAGGAAGTGAACCTTATAGTCTGTCTTTTAAAAATTGTTAAATATTTTACAAGATGGGTTATTTTAAAAATACGAACATGGAGCACTTTGGGTTAAAAAATAAAAAAATGCCTCAGCATATTCCCTGTGTCAATAATGGGTTGCACTGGAGATAGATTTTGACTAGGCAATGATGGTGGTGCTGTGAGCAGTCTCTTAGACCATGTGTCATTCTTAACTTGAAGTATATATCACATTCTGGCTAGTTCTGGCTTATTTTTGGAAATAAGGAAAAAGCCTAAACATAAACAAGCAGACACCAGATTGTTTTATTGCACTCCCAGATGTGAACAGTGGGCATTGATACAGATGGTCTGACAAGTGATTGACAGGGAAAGGTGAATCTTTGCAAGGAAGTATATTTAAATTAGGAAAAATTCTAAAGGTGTGTGTTCACACTTCACTTAGACTCATAGCTTTCCAAATGATTTGCCAAGGCACTCTGTAGCTTTGCAGAGTTTGAAACAATTTCCTTCTTCTACACACTATTTGGGAATGGATGTTTATAGCAACTGAATGACATCATTTTCTGCATTCGAGTTCTGCTTCTTTAGTGAAATTTGAGGCATGGGTACTGCGGTGGGCTCTCTTCATTGCTGGGACTCAGGTCATGCAGGACAACTCAGGACTATTGGACCTGGCCTACTGGTCGTTCAGCAAGGACATGATTGTCTGCTGTCCTCCTTATTTACGGAATGATGTGACGAGGAGAGAAGGTCAAAACTCACTTGCAATGCTATTGAAACCCTGACATCCAGCTAGGTTTAGGCAGTGGCTTCAGCAAATTTTCCTCCCACTACAACCACCAAAATGGAGGTTCTCTGGAGTTATTCCTTCAAAAAGTGTTGCCTCCTGAATCTATAGCCTACAGAGCATTTGGCTAGACGGCTTATTAATTCTGGAATTATGTAGGCATCTAGGAAAGTTTCTATACAGGTTGCAGTATATTTCTCAAATTAAGCGTGTTCTTGCTTTATTTAAGTCCATATCCACATACCAACCCCGAAACAAGCACACAGACTCCTTGCGGCTTAGAAATTGTCTCTTGTCCTAATTATATGTTGCTGTAGAACATTTCCCAGCTGTTCTCTTCCTTTGTGCTTTATATTTGTTGTGCTTATTGAGACCTGGGACAAAGTTACTGTCGGTTCCCAAGGGTCTGAGCCTTTTAGAACAAAGTTAAATCTTACAGCTTCAGTGTGTCCATCTCTGCTACCATAAGCAGTTATTTCCACTGCGGGATGGTGGCCGTGGTATTTGCTGGATTTGAAGAAGCTCTTGGTCAGAGACAGCAGGTGGCCAAGTGCTGTAGCAATAGATTAAATCATGAAGGATTTTGGGGCTGGGATCAAGAGCCTTTATTGTTCACTTGGCTCTGAGAATGAGTAAACCTATGAGAAAGTCTATAAGAGGTGATTAGACTGAGCTTCTGGTCAGGAATTCTGGTAATCAGTTCAAGGGAGGAAGTTCTAGTGAAATAGAAATCAAAGTTTACAGATCTATTTAGCTACTTTGAGGAGTGCACTGGTGAACTACAGCTATGTTGGATAAAATTCTGTACAATAAGAGTTAATCCCACACTAATTTTGAATTTCTTGTCCTTATATATGTGTTTTTCCTATGGTGCTTTTTTGTTAGGTCTTTGCCTTTTTCTGACCTTTCTCTTCCTCTTTTGGAATTATGTCATAACCAAATCCTTTTACTTTACAATTTCTCATATTATTTCTATTTTATGAAAACATTGCCCTATTAAAGTTTTCTCTGGACATTGCCAGAGAGAAGGCTCCTGGCTTTCCTATGCTACAAATTCCAACCTAAACTGCCACTTACCATGGGGAATGGGAAGCTTCATGGACGGCTAATCTCTGACCTGGAGACTCACCAGGGTGTTTGAGCAGTGTGTTAAAAATTGCTCCTGAAGTACAGATATCTCTGACAGAGGTTATTGCTGCAGTGTGGAGCTCAGGCTGTGACCCACATCTGCTACCTGCCTCTTCCTAGCACTTCCATCTCTCCATCCCTGGCACTAGAGTGGTGCAACCTGGACTCATCCTGGAAGTTGGGGCAGGAGCATGCTGTTTGCTGGGACCAGCGTGAGTGTCTTATTTAAGTTTCTTTCAATATGCATCATATTGCTTCTACGGAGGGTACATTTCTTCACCGGGTGTGGATTTCAGATTGTGACCTGACAGTGACATCGCACTCACGGTGAGCAGCATCTGCACTGCCTTACTCAGCATGTGCCCTGGGGACAGGATGCTGTGCTCTGATCTGTCCCCATTTGTCTCGTTGTTCTGGTGTACTCTTTGATAACACCACTTCAACTCACACATGTCCCACTTTGGAAGACAAAGTATAGGATCATCTTGCTTATGAGCAAAGGTTTCATTTGAAAGTGGCTAGCCTGAGGACAACTATATGCTTTCATTCCTGGTTCCCTTCTGATTCCAAAGCTAAACACATCCCTTCCTACTAGACATCTTATCAGAATTTTTTTAGGCATTTCTGATTCCATCTACTCAAAACTGAATTAGTGTCTCTAACATGTCCAGTATTTCTTTGACCCACTTAATACCACCTACCTAGGGTCTAAATTAGAAACCCTTAAGTTACTTCCACTTATATGTTTTCCTCACTCCATGTGTTAAATGGGTTACCCAGTTCTCTAGAGTGTACCTTCTGGTCATTTCTTAGTTCCACAGCCAGCTATCACCATATTCTCTTTCCTGTGAGTTTTTGCAATATTCTCCAATCTATTATGTTTACAAGTTATGCAGAAGTTCTTGCATAAGACAAAAAATGGAGCCCTTGGAATTATAAATATGTTGTGGGGAGTCAAAGGTAGACAGTAGCCAGAGAAGAACCAAAGCCCATTGGCTGCATAAATTTGCAGACTGACCTCAAAGGGTGCAGAGAACCATCAGAGGATGAAGCATTGCTGATGGCTGTGAGACTTGCACTCTACAAAGATCACTACCTGTGCTTCTAAGGGGATAAGGGCTCATAGATGAAGAAATTCCTTCACCTGAGGTGAAGGGGCCCACACAGGCCAAGGAACTGCCCGTACCTTGAAAGAGAGTAAGAAGTCTTTTCTGAACTCTTGCTCAGAGAACTTGCATGACAGCTGATAATGGTGTCTTGAAATAAAGTTTAACATGGAAGACAGATTTTCAACCCCAATACAAATGAGTGACCATGGTTGTCTCCTCTGTATGTCTCATACCTGAGACTTGTTGATACTCCTGAATGTGGGCCAGTGAAGTCTCCACTCTACAGATGTTCTGGTGGTTATTTGGTAAGAGAACAGCAAGGTCATGACGAAACTGGAATTATTCCTGCTGCTTGCTTCATCCTCTGATTCTTTCCAACATACTACCCACGCCTCACATTCATCTGTTGCCTTATGTTCCCAGAGTAGCCAGTTATTTTCTCCGTGTGCCATTTCGCTACTGGATCATCCCTCTGTGAGGGTTGAGACATGGGCTTGGCTGCCTGATCCTGTGGTTTTGGGTTCCAGTCCACGCACAAGCTGTACGGTCCTGTCCCATTTGCCTCATCTCCCAATGTTTAAGTTTCCTCATTTCTAAAGTGCAGATCATCATTTGTACCACGAGATTGTCATGGAATTAAATGAGATAAAGACATGAAATGCAGTGTGGCACCTGGCTTTGACATACAATCAATACACGTTGTCAATGATTAGCTTGACATAATTATTAAGCCTGATTAATACTATTACATTTCACACAGGATAGTTTGACTCTTCTGTACTTATGAGGCTTTCTATAGATATTTTTTAAGATGTGCATTCCTTAAGGCAATTACATATATAGTGTTTCTTTTTATCTCATTTTCTAATGTTCATTTTATTAAGATACTGAACTGAGCTCATTTAAAAACTAATCATACGACCCTGTCAGGTCACTTTGTTCTCCTTTGACTTCACTAAGCCACATTGTCAACATGTTCTTCAGCACTGCAAGAAATTAAGTTTATTTCTCATCTTGTAAGTGGATTAACTATTCTAACAACTGAAAATGGAACAATAATCACATAAATAATTGTTCAGAGAACAGGTCGAAGTGTTAGTGCCTAAATTTGCATGACTATATTTAAGTGTTCTCCTTTAGACTTGAGCTCCCTAGTATTGTATGAATATAATGTTTATTATTTCTAATCTCTCTAGTGGACTGGTCTCTTCATGAAGCCTCTCAGGCCAACTGAACTCTACTAAATTATTCTTCCCAAGACTGACCAGAGTATGATCACAATATCAAAATAACCCTCTCGGTCCCGGTGTATTGGTTATCTATGATAGCCACACGTGACAGGTACCCTTGTTAACAAATGCAGCCCTGCAGTGCATGAGATGGTCCCTTATCTTCTTCTCTTTCACTTGCTACATCTATTGTTTTCCAAGTCTGTTTTCTGGTTTGGGCTATTTGAACTGAGAGCGCAAACATCCTTTCATGTACTTACTCTACCACTTATGTATTTAACCCAGATGTATCAGGCACTAACCATGCCCAGGAGCTAAGAATACCTGAACCTTCTTGTTATTACTTTGTTCCTCCACAGCTTTCATCACTACCTTCAATACTATATATTATATAGTTGTTTATTAAATGGTCATCTCTACGAGTTAGAATGCGGGCTTCATTGATCTGGGCATTCTGCCTGCACTGGTTATTGTTTTTGTATCTCCATTGCCCAGGATATAGCCTTGGTAGAGTGAAAGTATACAGAAATACTGGCTTTTTTTTAATTTTAAAAAGCAAAACAGAAAAAGGGATTGAAATAATACAGAATTTCAAAAAAGAAAAGAAAAAAAGTAGGGAACTAACATTAGTTAATATATTGCACATTGTTATCTCAAAATTAGTTGTTCAGGTCACAAAATCTAGAAACAAAAGTGATCAAACAATGACAACGCAAACTTCTTTTTGATGAACTAAGAGAGATTAGTAGTATAGTTATATATATAATGTACATATACATACATAAATTTATATATATTTACCAACATATGTATAATCTTTTTCTATCTTCCTTGTTTCCTTTCCCCTGTCCCAGTAATTCTGTCCTTTTGAGCAAGTTCTTTCCCTGTCATTATTACAATTTCTATTATACATTTTGAATCTTATTACTCTTTCATTTTTAAAATATTATTTATTTTTTATACTAGAGAGACAACATGATATTTACAAATGTGAGTCTGATTTATTTCACTTATTAGTGTAGTCTCAAGTTGACTCTGTTAACCTATAAAAGCTTCAGGATCATCCTTTTTATAGCTAAGTAATACTCCATTGTATAAAAATATCACCTTTTTCATCCATTCTGTGGTTGATGGGCATTTTGGTTGTTTCCAAGATTTAGCTATTACAAATTGTGCTGCTATAAACATGGGTGCACATATATTGCTGTGACATGACATTTTCAATTTTTTTCTGGGAAAATACCCAGAAGGGGAATGTTTGGATTGTATGGGATTTTTAATCCTAGTTTTTTGAGGAATCTTCATACTGATTTCCACAGTGGATGCACAGTCTACATTTCCACCAACAGTGGATAAGTGTTCCTTTTTCCCCACAGCACCACCAATATTTGTTATTGGCTGATTTCTTGATGGCAGCCATTCTTTCTGGATTGAGATGGAATCTCAATTCTGTTTTAGTTTGCATTTCTTGAATGACCAGTGATGGTGAACATTTCTTCATGTATTTATTTGCCATTTGTATATTTTCATCTGAGAACTGTGTGTTCATCTCAGATGCCCATTTTTGGAATGGGTCCTTGAATTTGGGGAGCTTGAAGTTTTTCAGTTCTTTATATATTCTGGATATAAGTCTGTTGTCTGAGGGACTACTGGCTAAAATTCTTTCTATGCGATTTCTTTTCACTTCAGTGATTTCTTTTGAAGTGCAAAAACTTTTTAGTAAGTTGAAATCCCAGTTGTTGATTCTTTGAAGTACTTCCTGTGCAATTTGCATTTTTTTCATTAACTCTTTGCCTACTCCTATGTCTCCAAGATTTTTACCTACCTTGTCTTCCAGCAGATTTAGTGTTTCTGTTTTAATATTTAGATCTTTGGTCCATTTTGACTTTAGTTCAGTGCATGGTAGTAGATATGGGTCTATTTCACTCTTTGGCATGTGGAAAGCCAAATTTTCCATCACTGTTTACTAAAAAACTATTTTTCTTCCAGTGAACATGTTTAGTCCCTTTGTCAAGTATAAAGTGGCTGAGTGTCTTTGTAGTTGTGTTTGTATCTTCTAATCTGTTCCATTGATCCTTAGGTCTATTTCTTTGTCAGTACCATGCTGATTTTGTCACAGTAGCTTTGTATATAGTTTCAAGTCAGGAAGTGATATGCCTCCTGTCTTGCCTTTGTAACTCAGAATCACCTTTGATATTCTAGGTTTCTTCTGTTTCCAAATGAATTTTAGGAGTGTTTTCTTTAGATCTGTAAGGTATGTTAATGGTATTTTCATTGGGATTGCATTAAATCTGTACAACAGCTGTGGGAGTATGGCCATTTTTCACAATATTGATTCTTTCTAACCAAGAGCAAAGAATATCTTTCCATTTTCTGATATCCTCTTTAATTGCAGAAATACTTTCTAAAAGGCCATATGTTGTTTAAGACCTTTAACCTTTCAATTGGTGCACAGTTGTTGCATGTGAGTTTTCTATTGCTGAACACTATATCTGACACCCAAAGTTTAAAGGAGAGGTTCAGTTTGGCTCATGGTTTCAGGGGATTCAGTCTTTGGCCAGCTGGATCCAAGGCAGAAACATCATGGTGAAAAGGTGTGGTAGAGAAAATTTGCTTCAAGGTGTCTGGGAAACAGAGCAGGGGAACAGTGTTTATAAAGGAAGCAAGATACGAGAGACACAGATGCCGAGGTCATGCCTCCATAACTCAGAAGCATTCTCCATCTGTCCCCATGGTGGGTCCCAAAGCAAATCAAGCTGATATTTTATCATACCTGGCAGTCATGACTGATGCAAATTTATCTCTTAGTCCTTCCTGCTTTTTCCTCATTTGTTGGAACTCTTCTTTCTAGAATGAAGTTCTCATCACTTTTTCCATGCAATGTCTCAGAAAGTCCCTCCCCCCTGAGTATTCCCAAAATGAACCTTTTTTTCTTTCTCTGAAATTGTCAGAATTCAGTTCAAGGACATAGGTACAAAAAGTTTAGATCATATTAATTTACCATTTATTTTCTTGAGATTTTGAAATGGAATAAGGCTCAATTGATTAATACACATGCAGTTTTGATGGTGGAATTTCAGATATTGAGACAGATATGAAAGAGACCTGCATGTTTTCAGACATTTCTCAAGTTATTGTCACATGTGGCTTTGCATGAATTTAAGTGCTTCAGTCTGACATAAGGCCAACTTTATATTTGGAGAGAAGAGACTTTCTGTCTTTGCATCGGCAGCATACCTGCAAGAGTGTTGCTAAGGGGAAACAGGTCATTCTGTTTCCTGGGACTAGCTGGGACAATGACTTGCTGAAGAACCCCAGGAACCTTCCAGAGAGGGTGAAGAATGTGCACCAAGCATACTTAATTGTTCCCTGGAAGGTTTCCTTCAGAACCACATGTGTAAACATTGCATTATCTCCCTAGTGTGAGAAGGTGAAAGAGTAAATAAGATCCAAAATGTACAATTGATATTATGAAATGGAAAGAAATTGTTCAAAAGGAAAGAGAAATTGGGATGGCGAAAAGGAGAAAAAAATGAAGGGAAGAGAAAAAAAGGAAATATATAAATATACAAGATAGTTAAGATAGTTATATTACTAATTTCTCTTAGTTTATTGAAAAGAAAGGTTTGAAAGAGAGCAAAAGAAAGTGCTCTAAAGGATATAACTGCATGTATGTTTAAGTGTGGAAGATAGATGACCATACTACTGTTTTTGTTAGATTGTTGAGCAGAACTGTTAATAGTCTCACTGTTTGAATGTCTACTTTGTATGCTTTAATTTTGTAACTTCAACAACTATTTCCAAGATGACAGTATGTAACTTATCAACTAGTGATTTTTTAGTGGTTTTTTTTTCTTTTCTTTTTTTCCTTTGGAATTCTGTATTGTTGCTACCCTTTTTTCTGTTTGGTTGTTTTTTTTTCTTTCTAAATAAAACTTAAAAAAAGAAAAGAAAGGTTTGTGCTAAGATTGTTTGGACAATTAAATGCCTATATCTTATACTCTAAGTAATTAAGTTAAAGATAACAATATGCAATGTATTAACCATTGTTATTCTCCTATTACTTTGTTTAAAAAATTTTTTTCTCTTTAAAATAAAATTTAAAAACAAAAAAGAGCCAGCGTGGATTACAATATTTAGCAGGGCCACAAGAGATGTTCATCGAATACAAAAATACATGATATCACCTACAGGAAACACAGATTAAGATGAGCTCAGACAATTCTTAGTCATTGGTTTTGGGTTATTTTACTTTGCTTGACATGGATGCCAATCTCCAAACAAAATGTCCTGACATTATGGGCATGATCTGCTGATATCAATAGGACTTGGAGCAGCTGTGTTTAATGTCTGCTCCCCTCCCCATTTCCTAAGAAATAGAGTGGTGTTTTTAATTCAGGGTTAGAGAAGGGAAACTGCCTCAAAAGATAGCTTTCTCAACAATTTCCTTTGCAATTAGATGACTGAAGAATGATAGTTTATATTTATGATAAGATTATGTCACGTAAGACTTGCAGTTGAGACTACTTGGTGGAATGGGTAGGTACTAGACAAATTGGAGCTAAGCAAAATTTTGGCCAATCATATCCTTCACTTTTACTACTGGTTTTCGCTATAATTCAGCATTTTTCTGCTTTGGGATTAATTTTCAATCAATTAACAGGGTCATATAACTCTGTTACTTGTGGTATCTCTACCTCTCACAGATGTACAGATACAAGTGTTACCAAAATTCTGAAGGGAATCCGTGCTGTGCTGTGCTGTGCTGTGCTATGTGGATAACTGTGCCAGTGCAACACTTTCCTGTTTTCAGGTTATTGTAATGTTACTGGAAGCTGGCCCAGCTTCTCATTAAAGTGGGGATAACTGACCAAAGTTTACTGGTAGAGGGAGGGAGAGAGGGAGTGAGAGGGAGAGAGGGAGAGATACAGAGACAGAGACAAAGACAGACTGAGACCGAGAAATCAACAGGTGACTATGCTCAAGGAGCACGCCCAGTGGAGGAGATGCCTCTGGCTGTGGGATGAGGCCGCACAGAGAATGCACTTTGCTGCAAAGCACCACGAACACCTAGGGTGACCTGTTTCCTTCCATATTGTAGATACACTTCTGCTTCGAGCAGCTAGCAGGGAAGCGACTGTTGATTTTATTTCTTGTGGTTTTGGAAGTTGGCTTTGAGGATGCAGAGTGGAGCTTCACAGGATTGGAGGTGAGGAAAACGCATGACCACAGTTTCAAGACCGAGGGTGCAATGAGAGGGATAGGAGTCGCAAGGGCAGATGGGATGGCCCTGCTAACCCGTCGCACTGTAGTCACTGCAGGCATGGGCCTCCAGAGTCTTCTGGCAAGGACAGAGTGAGTCCCTCCAGGAGCAGTTTTGCAACAAAACACCAGTGGGTGTTAGGGGAGCCGGAAAGGAGACTGGGACTGAGCGTGCATAGCAGCCTTTGAGAGAGGCCATTTACAGAGCGCAACACATCGCGCGCTAAAATATTAGTTTCTTATTACTTCTAGTGAACAGGAAAGTACAAAGCACAGTGCGGGAGATGGATTTTCTGTGAGATAGGCAGCGTGGTGCCGCTCTCTATTAGATTCCATGAAAATCAATCTGTGGCCTCGTTCAGCCTGGTGAAATTAGATCTAAAACTATTTAATTTTGTTTCCAGAGTGTTTTTCCCATCCAGTGCCTGGCTTGAGGACACACAGTGATAAAATACCTTGAGTTATTACCAGCTCCCGTGCGCCTCTGCCTGGGTGAGAATTACTCCACATTATGTGTTTTCTGAGAATTTGGGCCTCGGATAAAATGCTGTCCACGAAGGGTATGATTCTGTCACCTTGCTTGTATTAAGAGGCTTATTTTTTATGCTCTTACTTTGCATTCCACATGGTTTGGTAATAAAGTGTGGCAAATGGATGTTTTTAATTTACCCTAGTATGCTTTTTATGTTTTTAGAATCAGACATCGGAATGCTCTAGGAAGAAGTTATTTTGAGGACAAGTCTATTTTGAGGGTGTGGTTGAGGCAGCCGTCCTGGACTCTGTCTGGTGGGGCTTGGAAATGACATGAAATCTAGAGTGAAGAGGAATTTATAGTTGTCATATCTTCCCCTGGAATCTGGGGAAGTTTTGGGGGGTTAACAACTGGAAAACTGGGAAGGGAAAGACCAAAGTCAGAGACTTCTAAGAGCATGTCAGCAGGGTTCTTCACAATGCAGAAGACTGCTTTACCCTTCTACCACTCACTGGCTCAGGGGCTTCTGAATCTTACTATACTGTGTCCCTTCAGCTCTAGGATAGTGGAAGCCAGTGTCAGTGTCACCACCTACCGATAAGAAAGAAACTGCAGAGGCAAAGGGTCTTACAGTTGAGTTGGTAGTGGTGGTGGGACAGGGATTTGGGAGTTTGTAGTCATGTTTTTAACTTTCCAGTAAGACATAATGGTAGGAAAGAGGCATGAGCTGTGGGTACCAAGAGGATGAGGCAGCTCAGTTCTAATCAACAGGAGCATGGGGGAGAGGTCTGTAATAGTTTCAGCAAGATAACACCACTCAGATAACAATAAAGCAAGTATTTGATTTTACTCACAAATCTCAATGGACACCTTTGGTTAAGTACTGTGAGTATGCCTCGTTATATCACCCCTGATTTTCAGTCATGCTGCAGGGAGCAATTAATTTTCTCTATCTCAAAAAAGGAGGCTGTATTCTTGGGGTTCACAAATTAACATGTAGAGCTCCACCAGTCCAAGGATTTTTGGAGGTGGGGCAGGTGCTGCTCTGGAGCCAGCTGCCAATCATCACAGCTTCCTTTCCACCAGAGGCAGCATGGAATCATTCTCAGGCACAAGGATCTACACAGACAATGCCAATCGGTGGGAGTTAGCTTGCTATGAAGACTGAACTCCAGGAGCATAAACTGTGCATTGTTTAGCTTATGTCCCACATTTGTTGTTAAGCATAGAAGCTTTGCAGAGATTTGGTAGACTGTTCTAGGATGACAACAGTGTACCTCTGCTCTGCATAGTTTTCCTGTTTCTCTGTATCACACCATCTTTTAGAGGCAAGTGAGCTCCCAAACAAGTTAGGTTTTGTTGCTTTAGAAAGTTTCAGTAAAGCCTGGGAGACCAATTTCCAAAGTATACCTAATCAAACAAAAGTAGATATTAGTGCCAAAAAACCTTCATGGTCAAATACACTCATGGAATGCTGAGTTCTATCAAATTAAGCAGACTTCTTTACTGAAGGGCTTCCCTGGGCTGGTGACAATGCAGTGTGCTTGATGGAGGAATCATGTAGCATCTCTAGTGACCTTGGAAGTGTCTTTCATAATAATCTCACAGAAATTCTGTTTTAGGAGACAAACTGAGAAATTCTAACATATGGACTATTATAAGGCCAAGCCTAATGTCTTTGGAACTGTCCTGCAGACATTTCCTAAGTAATGCAATGGCAAGGTTTTGCTTAGCTTTGAATTGCTGAGCCCAGGGTGGGGGTTAAGAAATGAGAGGCTGTCTAATTTTCTTTGGTACAAGCATCAGTATCATGTGTAGAGGGGTGATCTAGACAGGGATAGGGCATGTTCTTGAAAATATTATTTCTTCTCTTTAAAATAAATAAATAAAATAAATAAAATAAAATAAAATAAAAGTTATTTCTGGGCAATTTATTCATCAATAGTTAGTTTATGCTTTTTTTTGAGAAGTACTGTATTGCATTTTAGTTGATTATAGCAGCAAACAGCAAAAAAAAAAAATAGAGGATGTTTTATTGAGAAACAGTGTCATGAGGATTTTAGTTCCTCAGTTGAGAAACAGAACTTAATTTACACATGGCCGAACATTTGTCTAAATACATTTATATAATTTACATCAAACATGAATTATGAAGTATATTGAGCATTCCAAGATATCTATTTAAATGAACTAATCTGTATAAAGGGTTAAGATGCAAGAACTGTGGATTTGCCAGTTAGCACCCATTCTTTTTCCAGTAAATAGAATCCCATCCTCTCCATGGAGCACCCATTCCTGTCTTTCAGTTCCCTGCTTGGGTGAGGATAACCTCCCTCTCAGTTCTAAGGGGATTTTGATAGCCTAGTCAGTACAACTATACTTTCTTGGCCAACATGAATTCAATGATTCGCAATCTGGAGCAAAGTAAAAATGTGGGGCCCTTGTTACAAAAACAATTAAACATTACAAATGCTTAATGCTCTGGTAAAACCAAGGGCGGGATCTTGCTAAGTGAGACCCTGTGTGCCTGCACCCATCCAACACCCAGGAAGCCACATGTCTGGTCATTGCCTTGCCTGGTGATTTCCTTGGATGGGCATAGGACTCTAGTCATGGCAATGAGAATTAGACCAGGACTTCTGAGTAACTGATGGCAACCACAGTTATTTTTTCTATGAAAGCAGTGACACTCTAAGTCTGGAACTGCTGCATTTCTCATACAAATGCAATAACCGGACCTTCAGGTACTGTGTGTCACCATCACAGAAGAGAAGAGAGGTGGAGGCAGGAGAACGTTAGTCCCCATTCTGCCACTGAACTTGGATCTCAAGTGGGTCTGAGTCAGTCTTATTTCTCAGCTCTTTGGCTCCATGAGCCAAGATTGGTTTTCTAACACTTGCGACCAAACATATTCTAACTTATATAACATACGTTACAAAATAATTGAAATGTTTCCTATTGGCTTAAAGCCCTTCATTTGTAGGATGGGATTATAACCTCTCTTTGGATCATTTCCAGGACCCTATCTCAGTTATCATTTCTCACTTCCTCTGCATGGTAGACAGAACTGCTGCCTTACACTGGGTGACGGCTGAAACCCCATCCCAAGATGCAGGAGTAACTGCTACACTTGGTGTTGGCAAGGTGTAGGCTGCTATCCTTGAAATTGTGACATATTTTTAAAAAGCATTTTGCTGCTATACACAGTAAGGGTTATTATCATTCATTCCTGCCTGATTCATGTCAGAATTAATTGCCACATGGGCCAAACTGAAATGACAGTCCATATAAAAAGCACAGAGCTTTTAAAAAAAAACACAGACTTCAGCAACTTCCTCTTCTAAGGGGGCAACTGGCAACCCAGAATGTTTTCCCCCTTGGAGATTATAGAGTTACCATACTCATGGCAGCAGACTAGGATCCCCCTTGTATGCAACAAGATAAACTTCCTCTCTAATCCCTGCATGCTTTTTGACTTAATAAAGTATTTGTGAGTATATCACTCTCTGGAATCCTGGGGTACCCTGAATACAACTCTATCATTGTCCTCTGTTGGCCTCCTAACTCACTGCTGAGAGGTGGCTGGCTCACAGTGTCACACTGATCCGAAGGCTGATGTCCCGCTAGTGTTTCCCAGATGTGGTGGCCATGAGGAGCAGTTTCACAGTCCCAGTGGTTGATGTGTCCAAGGTGCTGGCTGTCTTCAGGACTCACAGTGAACTGGGTTCAGGGTCTCTTTGTGAAGCTGGGGCCTCTGCTGTTTTATCTCTTAGAAGTCTCAGGCTGACTTGGGTGAGAAATAACCGCTGTTAAGGGACTTTTGTAGCCCAGGTTTTTTCTTGATGACAAGCTTGAGAAGGCCTCACCACTTACTTAATTAAAACATGACTGTTTGGGCATCAAAGGAAGAGACATTTCTTTACACCAAAGAGAGCATTGCCAGGGGCTGACTTTGTGCCCTGGCTGGATAGAAAGCTAGAGCCCTGGGTGGGGTGGGGTGGAAATTTGTGTGGAGGAAACTGAGTTGAAACCCTCCTGTTGGGACCTGTCAAACTATTGGGACACTTTCAAGTTTGTCTTGCAGGCAGTGCCCTCAGGAACCATAGTGGAATTGTACATCCCTGGTAGGTGTTGACTTGTGTCCTCGAGTGTCCAGTTGGCCCATAACTCTACAAAGATAATGTGGCTCAGTGTTGGGCTGTGGTCACTGTGCTGTTATTTCTGGGACAGGGGGTAATTTGCAAGGTAGTAGCTCTATGCCTTCTTCTGTGCCTTTGGTTTAAATATATCTTCTACAACTTAGTAATTGATTCTTAAAATGACAGTGGAGTGGATTTCTGCAGATGGAAGAGGGGCCACTTGTGAATGGTACTGGATGGGGCAAAATTTAAATCCAGCAAACCCTACACCTCTCTTACTCATGTGGAGCTACTTAAGGCTCTGGTGAAGGTGGGAGCCAGGCTGCTAAAGGGTATGTTTTTTCTTGTTTTTTCAACAGTGACATTTATGGCCCTCAAGGACTCTGACCAGATCCCTGAAAACAAAGGGATGAGTAGTTGTTCTGAAATGCCAAATTGGGAACTAGAACAAAACACACAAGGACCATCTTTCTCATCCCCAAAGAGGCAATAGATTAATTTCTTTGGAGCTCATATTTTCTACTAGTTCTTTGGTTTAAATCATTTAAGAAAGTGTAGATTATTTAAGTAGCAAGTTCCTATGTCCTCTTTTTTTTGCCCAAATTAAGTCTCACATGGGAGCTTCCCACATAAAGTTCCTGATGGACAAGCCTCAGTGGGGTTCATTCTCCAGAGTCTCTATCCCTAGGGATACTCATAGCTGGTGGACTTAGTGGATATGACACAGGCAACAGGAAAACATCATGTCTTGAGACACAATTACACACATACCTCATTGTGCCAGATGGAAATAATAGGCACAATACTAATGAGTAAATATTTATCACATATTGACTATGTTTCAAGGAAAAAGGTGTAAAGCATTAATTTACATGCATTACATCCACTAATGCTCGTGGCAATCTTACGAGTTAGCAACAATTATTATTCTCCCTTTTTATCACAAGTAAGTGGAGGCATGAAGGATTAAGTAATGGCTTTCAAATTCAGAATGTCTGACCCTAGAACCTATAAAGACAAGAGTTCTTCACAAATAAAGGTTCCACAGTTCAATATTATTCTTGGGATTTGTATAATATATACACATATTCACAAGTATAAATAAACCTGTCTATTATGTCATTTGCTTATAGACTGGTTACAAATTTTTCATTTCAAAGTGACCTAATAGACTTGACTGAGTGCTGAGTTGATCCTGTTGCCTGAGTCTCATAAGGTGGCTGATCTCACTGCTATCTGACTTAGTCAACACATGCTAGTACCTTCCACATGTCAGACCCTAACCAGTGCTCAGATTTGGAGTTGAAAGGCACACTTTTGCTCTCAGGACACCCACTCTCAAGAAATCTGTCTGCAGGGACCTGAAGAGACACTTTACCGTTGCATCTGACCCAGTCAGTCCTAAAACTGTGTGTATCTGATACTTAGGAAGGAGAATAACGTGCACCTTTTCTGGCTTTGTAGCTGGTGTGCTGGGTAATTGTTAGTCACATATATATATCTTCCTTAAGGATTTCTTCTTCTTGATCTCTGGCACTTCCCTGTGTGGACACTATTGATTCCTACAAATAAATTTGGTCTTGGCTTTTCCTGCTTTAGATTAGTGGGTCTTCTAAATTTTTGTAAAACTTTCAGATAATCTAATTTTTAGGCAAACTTCACATAGCACAAGTAAAGCAGGCTTTTGAAAACCTTGGGTGACCTTAGAGGAACATGTTGAAATTGTTCCATTGTCTTAAAAACTAAAAGCTTTAGGCCAGATGGGAAGTTGATTCTTTTTCTGACAACTATGGAGGGCAATACTGCTCTATCTAGGGATACCAAGAAGTTAGGAGTTCGTGTTCTTTGGCAAGTTCTTCCATCTCCCTCGTCACCCTCCACCCTTGTTACCCAGGCCCTGGCTCCTCCCCTTACTTTAGGACTGGACGATGGATTTTGTGCATTCCTACTTTAGTAGAGGGTGAGTGGAGGAGGAGAAAGAAGGAAGTGCAGAGTCCTGCAGAACAGTAAATGAGCTCATGGCCATTAGAACAAGCCTTCCTTGTGATGGAGGGCCAGGAGGAGGTGAATGACAAAGCCCTGCAGGGAGGTATCTTGCTGTGCTGGATGCGAGAAGTTAGCAGCCATAAAGCTCACTTATTTTTATAACCTTGCATTAAGTTAAATGTGTTCTTTTATATAAGCATTTATGAAGATCACTTAACACCCACTAACAGCTCCCCTATTCCCTGACATGGTGACAAGGCCAGCCCAGAATGCAGCAGATCTCTGCATTGATTTGCTGTTTCTGTGACATGGCTGATTGGCTGGGCTGGAAAGCACCATTGACTTTTAACTGTCTCCCTTTCTGCTCATCTGTTCCCAGAAAGCTTGGATGACAGCCTGCAGTCATGTGCCCCCTATGGGCTTATCTTCTCTTTTCGAGTGGCAATAAGGAGAGCCTGGATCTGACACCTCCTGGCACTTCCCAGGGGGACATTTTCTCATCCAGCAGCAGCCACTGTTCTTGGTGCCTTGGGTCAGTGACAGGGGAAGGCTCAGAATAACCTCTGACTTCCATGTACCCCATCACTTAGTTCTTGGCCCTTTTCTCCATGGGGCTGGGCTGCATTTAGAAAATAATTTCAGTTATTCAGAATCAGAGGCTTGGTGAGCTTGATTGTATATAGTAGAGGAGCCCCTGAGCAAAAGTATGTTTCCAACTATGCTCAACTATAGCAGAGGAAGTGATATGGTGATAGCTACTGTTGATGTCCGGTTGTCTTGATGTAAAGTACTGTGTTGCTTATTTGGTCCTGTTCTGATCTGCTCTGTACTGCCCTCTTTTGTTTTATTCTCTTTAAAATAAAAAATTAAAAAAAAAAGTATGTTTCCAACATTCCAAGGCCTCAGCCTGAAATCTTAGTTACATCTTAGAGCAAGAAGCCCTGGCTGTCATTACTCTTGGCTTTCTTCCAGACCAACACTATGTCACAAGACTTCCTTGGGACTTCTGAGAATTCAAAATCCTGTGTCAGATGAGGCACGAGGTTTCTGAGAGCGTCCAACATGGTTCTGAATATGGTGTCTTCTCCCCATCTCCCAAACCACGGGTTCCCCCTGAAGTCATTCTGGGGACTGCTCTCTACTCAGCCCTCCAAGCAGAGGTCACCCTTCTACTTTGGTGGGCTCTTCTCTAGATTTGGATCAAGATTCCAAACCTCAACTTAGACTCTCTCTAGAAAGAAAGTCAGACATAGAAAATACAAACATGTAAAGTTTTAGAAAGAAAATTGAATTGTCGACAGCCTCATCTTCCATGGCACTCACTGTTAATCATTTTGCAGAATATTTTTATTACCTTGTTTTGAGAGCCAAAGATAGTGGATGAATAGAGATTGATTTAATTTGTAAACATACAAGTGTTGGCATGCTTTTTAATGAAATCATGATTGTGTTTTGTGTGATTTTGTAACCTTGACTTTCCCCCCATTTAATATATAATAAGCATTTCATTATCTAAAGTATTTTCAGAATATGAGTTTAAATGTTTGTATCATCATTCCACTGGAGACATATGCCAAAATATGTTAGATGATTCCTGTATTCCTGGATATATGGAATGTCTAATATTTTTAGATGTTATACATATATATTTATAATGTCCATGTATTTTTACTAGCTACAATGAACATCTTTATATATGACTCTTTTATCATATCTCTGTTTATCTTTTAGTATCTTTAGAAATGGACTAGTTGAGTCAAAGGGAATAATGTCAGTGTTCTTGATATGTAAAATGAAATTATTTTCAAGAAAGTTGTACCAAATTTCCTTACCCCAACTGTATCCATTGTATGTAACCCTCACCAGACATGAGGGTTAGTATCTTAAAATATCACTGTTCATTTTAAACGAAAAAGTATAACTTATTACTTTAGTCTGTCTGTGTTATGGTTTGGGTCTAGATTCCTCCCAACACCTTATAGAGTCTTGGTGGGGGTAAGCTTTTCAGAGGTGGCTGACTCTAGAGTTTGTAGTTGATTCATGACCCAGTGTTGGGATTAAGGGTGTGAGTGGTGTACTCACCCTAGGGTTAATGGCCTGCATACACTATAAAGGACCAAAAGAGGCTTGTCCCTTTCACCTCTCTGTCTCTGCCTCTCTGTCTCTCTCCCCCTCTTTTTCCCTTATTGTTTTCCTGTCTTCTGCCACCATTAACTGTTGCTCCTCTACCATATGCTAACATGCCTCAGAGCCAGCCAAGTACTGACTGAAACTTCTACTAACTGTGAGCTAAATAAACCTTCACCCCTTTAACTTTGTGTGTCTGGCAAGACAGTCTGCAAGACTGTTCATCTTTGTAAGGGATGTGGTCATTTGCACTCTTGCTGAGTGAGTATGAACTGTCTGCTCCTTGAACTCCTGCTGTTACTGCCCTGGACAGGGTCAACCCCTCACCTCTGTGGACTGAAAAACAGTGAGACAAACATCTATAGCTGGGAATTATGTACTAGTAATACTCAGGAAGGTGGATGGGATCTGGGGTTCTGTTTACCAATGACGCTAAAGGCTTAAAGGGATGTGAGTGGTGGCCTTGGCTCCTCACTATCACCACAGCCAGCTGACATCTCTGTAGCTGGTTTGGCCAGGAAATTGCATCCTTCTCTCTGAGAGTTTTGGGTCCTTTGTGGTGTGTCAGCAACTACTCTGAGGAAGTGGGGCCAGATTAGTTGCACTTGGGGGAAATCTGACGAGGCCATCCTCCGATGGCAGGGTGATGCCACTTTTCTTTACCATTGCTTGTCCTGGAGTGCCTCTCCTCCGCCCCCTGCTCCAGGCTGCCCAAGCGGCAGAAGCACAGGTGTGTCTATGCTGCTGTTTCCCTAGCCCGAGTGGCACAGTGTGTTACACTTTCCAGTCTACTGGGGACTCCCTGTCTCCCTGAGGAACCAGTCAGAAACCAACACCACTCCCTCTTTCTGCCTCTCTCTAGGCTGGCAAGCATGTGTGTGTGTGTGTGTGTGCGTGTTTATGTGTTCAAGAAAAACCAAAACTTCCTGAGAACATTTTCTTGAGTCTTATCCATCTTATAGTTGGAACCAAAATTTGTTTGAACTCAAAGCCAAGAATTTGAAACTTTTACTATTCAGCTAACTTTCTGACAGTGCCTGTAGGCCAGGATGGCTTGTCTAAATAAAGCAACAGTACCTCACATGCAGGGGCCTGGGGAGTGGTCTCATTCAGGAACTGGGAACTGATGATTGATGTCATGTGGCCATGATGCCACCTAGGCTACAGGAGGCAGTTCAGTGTGTAGGGGAAAGCACTCCTGCTGTAAGATGCCAATGGAGTCATAGAAGCTGTTGTGAGTATTTAGTGCGTATTTAGTGAGGGCTTAGAGAGCCAGACATACGGCAAGTGCCACTTAAAGACTTGACAAATAAATGTGATTCTACAGCAAAACCACCCTCACTTTAGCTGAAATTGGAAGTCATTATCTTATTAGCTGTGAGTGTACATTTTTTTGTGTGTAAAGACTTTAAAACAGCAGGTTAAAACAACTTTTACCCAGAACTGACTTAGAAACACCTAACTGTGGCACACTGGCCTATGAGAACTGGCATCTTTGGTTTCTTTCTTTCTTTCTTTCTTTCTTTCTTTCTTTCTTTCTTTCTTTCTCTCTCTCTCTCTCTCTCTCTCTTTCTTTCTTTCTTTCTTTCTTTTCTCTCTCTTTCTCTGTTCCTCTCTTTATCTTTCCTTCCTTCCTACCTTCCTTCCTTCCTTCCTTCCTTCCTTCCTTCCTTCCTTCCTTCTTCTTTCTCCCTCTCCCTCTCCTCACTCCCCCACCTTCTTCTTTCTTCTCTTCTCCCCTAGCCAAGTTACCATTGTACAGGGTGCTCATTTTCCGAAAAGTCTCCAGTACTCCAAAGCATCTGTTGTTCTCTGAAGGAAGCGATTGAGCTGTCTGTTCCTTGTCAAGGGCCTTTTGTCAGTGCGAGCCTCTGTCCTGCACCGGCGCTGCATGTCCTGCAGGAGGCTCAGGACATCTTTGAGGTCCTCAGGGAGGAAAGTTTAGTTCTGCGATAACTCTCAGGTTTTTTAAAGCAAGTTCAAAACATTTTATAGACCTGGACTTCTCTTGTCTACTGTATCACCTCAGCAGTATTGGTTGAAGAAGGAAGCTGAAAATTTGTTAAAAGAAATATTTTTAAAATACATGCACTTTAAGAAAAATTTATAAATTCATATTTAATTTAAATACAAGTTTTAGTTATTTGGGTTTGTGACATTGCTTTAGTTTCTAAAATAGCTCCCTGTCTTATTTTAAAGATACTATAAGTTCAAAGAAATCCAAGCCAGCAGTAAATATTTCTTTCATGCAAATATTTAAAGCACTAAAGCTGGAATGTGGGTTAGAGGGTATTTCAGGCAATTCATGCAAGAACAAAAGAAGGATATCAAGAGTAACAGACCGTATAATCAATGTAGTGAACAGCGTGTGTGGGCAGGTGGGTGGGGTTAGTCTTCAGAGACATGCAGGACTTGTGCATTACATCTCAGGGCTGGCAGCAGAATGGCCAGACCTGGACTGAGGATGCCACTGGGGTCTGCACAACTGCTTCTCAGCAAAAGGGACATGGATGTCTCAGTAGTGACCTCAGCACTGCATGGCCTGGAATAGTTTAGCAGCTATGGATACCTCTGTGCTTTCTGAAAAGCCTGAGGCAGGTGACCAAACGTCCCAATGCAGGTGGCTGATATCTTGAAACAAGTGATAAAAACTTGGGAACTGCCTAGGACAGTTCATGTCCCAGTGAAAACATAGGTGAAGGACCTCACCCAATGCCTTGACACCAGTCCCGAACACAGGGACAATTCTCCACACAATTTGTTGTCAAGCATGCAGAACTAGGACTTCAGGATCTGTTTAGGGGAGTTCCAGGGCAATAAATTTCTCTTACTATTTTTTCCTGCCTGTTTGTGGCCCTAGATTCACACTCACACCATGCTGGCATTTGCTAATCACTCAGTGTTGGCTACTTATAAATGACAACTGAGTCATAGACAATGTTTATCATATGATCATACACCCCACTGAGTCCTAAGTGAATTCCCAGAAGGGTCACATGCTGTCAACCAATGTTTGCAGTGAAGGATCCTAAGATACAGAAAATTCGGCTGTGTAGCTGGTAGTAGTGAAGCTAGTTCTTATCAGGATCTGTTTCCTCACTTTGCTTGGTGGCATCTTGAGAAGTTTGCAGGCTGAGTACTGACTATGCTCATGGTCACAATGACAAGCACATCCTTTTAACTTTTTTGTCAAAACTCAAATCATTTTCAATAAAATCTAGTTTTCAAGTTAAGCAATCAGTTCTACCAAGATAGAAAAGCATGTTTAGCAATATTCAAATAAATGTCGAATGTTAGATCAGTGAAGTAGGATTAAGAAATCTTTACCTGGCAAGAGCAAGTCTCACTGTGACTTCTATTCAGTTAAACCTAACAAAAGCATCAGTTACACATTATGTGTTAGACTAGTGCAGTTGGGTGTCCTAGAGACATAATTTTGTTCCCAGGGCACATGTGAGAATGTCTATAGATTTTTTGATTATCATGATCATGAGCTGGGAGATGCTCATGACACTGAACTGACCAAGACAGAGATGCTTCTCAGTACTGCAAAGTGCTCAGGATGACTGTGACCTTTAGAATGATCCAGCCCCAGATGACTGTAAGGCAAAGTGGAGAGACCTTGTGATCATAAAAAAACTTATTGCTTACAGCTTTTACCTGCCCCACATGAAAATGTCCCTAAGCCACTTCTCTCCAGAGTGAAGCCTTGCCAGTAACAGTCCTGTAGTCATTTGCTATGGTCCTGCCCCTACTCTGAGCCTTTCAGCCTTAGGAATGCCTTTCTGCACATGAGGTAGAGCCCCGAACACCAGAAGCTCACATCGACCTCACGTTGGCTTCATCTCAGGCCCTGAACAAGCCTCTTCCTCAGGCCTATTTGCTCCCTCCGAGGGATGTGCTCGCAAATGTGTTAGGATGAAACTTGGTGGGATCCATCACTGTGCCTCTATCTATCTTACTAGTCCTAGAGGCCTCTGTAAACTGAAGAATGTCATACAACCTTCAGGGTCATCATTAGTGTGACTATGGCATCATTAGACTGTCTGTGAAAATCATTTCTAAATCAGGGAAGCTCCTCTTAGAATTTCAAGTCTGTGGTCAGCAAACCTGAAGTTCCTGGGAAACACTCTCGTTTTAGATTTAGAGTTCAAGCTTTAGCATTTATGGGGGCCTTGGGTTTGCTATTGTGCTAGTTCTAGCAGCACCTCCTCTCCCCAGTGCCTGCAGTGCCAGTGCCACTCAGAGCCCCCAGCTGGGACACAACCTCTGTATTTTGTGGGTGCCTCTGGCCAGAGACACACAAGGCATCCTGTCCTGAGGAGCTGCTCTAAATCCTGATTTTTTGCCTGTTGAAGATTTTTCTTCAAGGTAGAAACAAAACAATTGCAATAGCATCAAAAAGAAAAAAAGTCCATGGTGAAAAGCAGCTCTCTGAAGTCTCTATCTTGTTCCTTGAGTAAATTGTTTTCAGTATACATTACAGGGGATTGCGTCTGGCCATAGTGGATGAAGAACAGTGTAATTAAGCTGAATTATTGCCTACCTGGTCCCCTGGCTACTTTTAGGGTGAATAACACTGACATGACAGTAATTTCTAAGCATAGCAAAAATGGAAAATTTCTGTAATATACCAAGACTTCCAAAATTTCTGCAAGACATATTGACAACAAAAATATTTGTCTCAACTTTTGTTGATTTCCTTGGAAAAGTTTTCTTTCCCACTGCATGTATTTTGTATCACAAGTAGTCAAGTGTGGTTGGCACTCCTTTTGTAAATCAACTGCTTACACATTAGAGGGAAGAAATGAATAGTGGTGCTAAGGAAATGGACAGATAGGTAAAGTTGGTTTCAGGAAAAACAGAACAAGAGCAGGGGTTTACACACACATGAAAGTGCAAAGTGACTTGTCATTTGGTTATTAATTATTTTAACTTTTTGATACCTATGGATCTATTTTGAAGTTTATCAAATATTTAAATTTAGATTCAGTGAATAGGCACTGGAACCTCCCTATATACAATTTTAACAAATCAAATGGATGTCAGGATAAGAGAAAGTTTACCTTGGCTCTCCCCCAAGCAGATTGAGTTATAGGAAAACCAAGGGTGACTTTCTGGAGGACACAGCCTCCCCAGGTGATACGTCCAGAAGGCTGGTATTGGGGATCTGCTGAGAATAAAGAGTGATGCAGAGGTGACTGTCAGCACATGGTTTTATTAATGTCTCATTATGTCTTGAAGCAGTTCTTGTTATATAACTGAATGAATTATATTGTCCAAGGTTATTCCTCAGATAACCTGCTGGAAATGGTAACTTTCCTCTTTCATCACATGAATCTAAATGCTAACTAAGTGCTTGTTAGCTTTTCACATTATATAGGACGGATTCATTAGTTCTTACATCTCTAGATATGTGCTTTAAGAGTCTTTAGATTAAAGATGAATCAAAGTGATTCAGTTCTGTAAGTTCAGAACTAGAAACCAGGGTCTCTCTGGATACCATCCAAGTATAAAATGTAGCACAAATTGCCTTTAAAAATTAATAATTCACCAAATCTATGGGCTAAGCCTAGTCTGGCTTGAGAAGATAAGTAAAATAAATACTGTAAAGTCAATTTTTAATAATCAGTGGCATGAAATTTAAGCACAAGAGAAAACATTTAGCAATTAGGCAGGAGCATTCAGCGCATGATTAAATGTGAATAATAATATTTAAAAGCCCCATACCTCACCTGCTAGCAGGAAATATCATTTAAAGTTCTAATCTAGTACATAGCACAGTTCATACCATTTCTTTGTTTAATGAGCTCCTGCCTTGTGATTTTTATGTTTGAGCAGTTACTTTTATAAGTATTTCTACATCAATAACTGTGTGTAAGGCTGACAAAAAGCACAGATATTTGATGGCGGATTGTCAAACCAGTGCAGTCACTGAAAATAATATAATTAGATCCTTCAGTAGGCTGATAAACAGTAGCTGGGTATATTTATCTAATTATTGAGACAGTGCATTTACATCTGAGGGGATTTTATTATAAGAGTTTTATAAAATTTGGAGTTGAGGTTGATCTTCTGTCTCTATATACCAAATAGAAGCTGGCCTCTGAGCTATGGTTTTTCATGATGACAAACAAAGTCCTTGATTGATGATAGCAGCGTCTCATCTTCCAGAAACAGGAATCAAAATAAAAGGTCAAGGAAATGAAATAGGCTGACTGAGAAGTAGAGAGAGAAGAGAGAGGAGAGAAAAGAGAGGAGAGAAAGAGAGAAACAGAGAGAGAGAGAGAGGTTCTCAGGGGAGAGAGCAACAGCTTGCAGCTGAAAACACACACCCTGCACTCAAGATAGATTCTGGGAGGATGAAGATAAGGGCAGGATAATATATTTTGGAAGGCCACATCAGTATACACCTGCCCCGGGTTAACAAACTAGAATACCATCTTAAGGAATGTTTCCAAAGGAGTTTGTATTACGCATGTACTGTGAACAAACCCATAGCACAGGAGCGATGGGCAGCTCCAGATGAAAATAAGTCTGTTTGTAATCTCCGTACTGCTCTCCATCTACCTCTTTGTTATTGAAAACCTCTCACCGGCCTGTCTGTTTGGGACTCGAACCTCTCGGACCCGCAGAGTGGCCCGGGCTGTTTGGATCGAAAGTCTGCACAGACCTGCATCTCGGCACGGCTGTTTGGGACTGGTAGGCCCGCCCTTCATCCACAGGGAACTGCCTGGAGACCGGCATCTGGGCCAGGTCTGTTTGGGCCCGTAGCCCTGCCCTTCGCCCCCAGGAAGTCTCGCAGAGACCAGCATCGCGACCTGTCTCTTTGGGACCCGAACCTCTCGGACCCGCAGAGTGGCCTGGGCTGTTTGGATTGGGAATATTGTGGAGACTGGCATCTTGGCCAGGTCTGTTTGGGACCGGGAACTTTTCAGAAACCAACATTCTGGCTTGACTCTTTGGGACCTGTAGGCCCACCCTTCACTCTCAGGGAACCTCCTGGAGACCTACCTGGGACAAAGCATGGTGGCCTGGCCTGCCTGAGATTTCACAGGCTCCGGGGTGACCACAACCAGCATTCACCTTACAAATTAGGGAGCCAGGAGCCCACAGAGGGGAGTTAGGACCCTGAGAGGAGGCCAAGAGCCTGTGGGGGAGCCACTGCCCCTCCAGGAACTGAGGGTGTAAGAGGTAATTCACCACACATGCAGAGAAAGCTTTGGAACACCACTCAAAGTAAGGAAATATAGAAAAATGACAAAAGGAAAGACCAAAAGGCAGACTCAAAGCCCTAGCCCTCCCCAAGAAAGCTTAGAAGCTGTGTACATGGAAGAAAAAAGAAGCCATACACCTGAAATGTCTGAAATGATATCAAATGAAATAAATATGCAAATAGGGAAAGCTATGGAGAAATTCAAACCAGAAATACTTGCCCAGGTAAAAGAGGAATTGATAAAAATAGTGAAAGAAATAGTGAATGCATCTAGTGAAAACACAGCTAAAAAATTAGAGGAACAAAGCAAACAGATAGAATCCCTGAAAGAACAATATAAGAAACAAACAATGCATAAAGCAGATTCAAAGAGATACACAGGAAATCAAAAATTCTATTGAAAGCTGTAAAAACCGCCTCAATGAAAGTGAAGATAGAATTTCAGACCTCGAAGATAAGATTGCAGCCAGTGAGCAGGAAAGACAAGATCTTTTAAAAATAACAAAGAATCAGGAAAGAACAATTCAACACCTGCAAGATGATGCAAAGAAAAATAACATAAGGTTAATAGGGATAAATGAAAAAGAAGGGGCAGCCCAAATGATATCAAGAGGATATTTACAGAAGTAATAGCTGAAAACTTCCCAAACATGAGAAGAGAAACTGACATCTGGATAAGTGAAGCATATAGAACTCCAAACAGCCATAACCAAAATAAAACTACACCCAGACACATAATAATCACCATCCAAGAAATCCACCATAAGAACAGAATACTAAAAGCTGTTATAGAGAAAAGGCACATCACCTCTAAAGGAAAACCTATCAGAATCATGGCAGACTTCTCAACACAAACAATGAAGTCAAGAAGAGCATGGAGTGAAGTCTTTCAGATCCTAAAGGAAAACCACTTCCAACCCAGACTGACATACCCGGAAAAACTGTCCTTCAAAATGGATGGAGAAATAAGATACTTCCATGACAAAGAACAGCTGAAGAACTTCATGAACACCAAACCAAGCCTACAAAGAATACTGAAAGACATTCTAGATACACATGGGATAAAACCACCAAGCAAGGCAGACAATTAAACAGAATGGAAAGCTAAAGACACAACAACAGAAAGATAACATGTCAATAATAAACCAATATATAACAGTTACAACCATTAATGTAAATGGCCTCAACTCACCAGTCAAAAGAAACAGACTGGCAGAATGGATCAAGAAACAACATCCAACCATATGCTGTCTACAAGAAACCCATCTAACCCAAAAGGACACTCATAGACTGAAAGTCAAG